>BJCM01063637.1:0-14817 GCA_018326385.1 Flaveria bidentis
ATATATACATATATATATACATATATATATATACATATATATATACATATATATATATACATATATATATATATATACATATATATGTGTGTGTAGCAAATAAAGAAAGATTTTCTCATAAAAATGTATATGCATAGGTGTTCATGAGATGAATTTATCGCTTGAGCCAATGCTTTCATATCATTTACCGCGTCCAATGATTGATATGTTGAACGAAAAAGAGAATTTTCCGAGGGAAGGGTCGTTACTATCAGTTGTCCTATCATGTTTCTAATGTTAACATTTAAACTTTATGGAGGGCAAAGATAGCTAGGTCTGACTTATTTAAAATTTAATTCATGTCTAATTGTATATGTGGTGGAACCTTGCTGAAGAAAGGTGAAAGATCGAGGATCGTCCATTTAAGAACCAAATACGATAAATGATGATGTTGATGGTTGCGTACAAAAGGTATTAGATAATATGGTATATAGTTGAAGACCTTAATTGGCTCAAATAGAATATATCGACATATTACAAGATGCTAACAAGCCTTTATGGGATGGTTGTACGAATGTTTTAAAATTAGAAGCAGCGACTAAGATTATTGAACTAGAAAGTCAAATTATAATTAAGTACTTCCAACCACTACACAATGTTACTTAAGGGTGAGAAACTACCAAATAACTTTAATGAGACAATGAAAAAAATTAAAACAACTTAATTAGCCGACCCTAAGAAAGGATTCTTGCCTGTCAAAAACATTACATGCTATTTTAAAAAGATAATCCATATATAGTTGTCGCAAAATGAAGTGTAGGATGAATCTTGTTACAAGGCAAATGGTAGACAACTTAATTTGGTCTTCACATACATGGTTGATTACTCCTAAACTCTAATCATTTTACATGTGAAATTTGACAACCACCACACATATGACTTGACATCACGATCATCAAACCAAACAACGTGTGATGCTAAGGCTTGGAAGCATTTTGACTCGCACCATCCTAGTTGCTTTATGATTGAAGAAAAAAAATTCTTTTAAATTTATTTTAAATATGCATAAAATTACTGACTAATTAATGACGGGGCAGTTGTCTATAACCTTATACTTTGTCCATCGCTAACCTGACGGTTTAATATGGCCGACATTGATCCATCAGCAATATGATTCTTTGGTCAGATAAGTATGAAACTTTGTCGGAGAAGAATTGATCGGTAATCCTTCACTATAGTGGCTATCGTAATCCTAGCGAAAAAACAAGTCATTCACAAGTAGTTTCACAGTGGACTACCACCGACGAAATCTCATCGATAATGCTTTTCATCGATAGAAATGTTCGTGGATGAAAGTGTTTCTAGTAGTGTTGGATGATAGAGTGTATCGATATCATTAGGAGTCAAGTTTCTAGAGGGATGATACTTGGGTAAGCATTCTTAATTTACCCAAATGTTAATTTGTAAAACCGTGTCAATAGTATCCGTATCACACCACCGGTACTAAAGTTATGATGTGTTAATGCAAAGAAATTATACCCAAACGTAAAACATAGAAAAGTGTAACTAAGTCGATCTAGGACCAGCGTGTTGCGACAGACCCGTGAAACAAAAAAATTAGATGTAAAATACGTTGAACCACACACCTATGTTATGTCGTGTTAGCTCACAAAATCTAAAGGAAAACATAAAATTTTTGTACCACACGTGCATGTTGTATCTTGTTAACTTACAAAATTTTAAAACAAAACGTAATATGAAAACGTACGAAATATGAAAAACATGGGGGGATCAAAGGTTAAAGTAAAAGAGTTGTGAGTTTAAAATGCAAATGATGAGAAGTTTTAGGTTAAAAATATAAAATCAAATTTTGTGAGGTTATATTGCAAAAAATAAAAAGCTTTGGGTTTAAATGAAAAAAAAAACATTTTTTAAAACATCCCAAATATAAGATGAAACACCATAATGCATAAACAATTTGATAATTAGTAAAAGTTAAACTAAGAAACTATTATCTCCGATGTATTAGAATAATTGTACGCGGTTAATTATTTAAGTATATGTTCAATTTTGGTGAAATAACGATATAATAAGAGAGTAACGAAATGATACGTGTAAAATGAGTAGACTTAAGAAGATTTAATGAGTTTGTGTATAAAAGCTTAGTGTTATTTTGCAAATAAGTATTTTTGTAGACGTCATATTGGTTAAGGCTGGAAAGTAACATAAGTGAGATAAAATTATATTCATTTCGTATGAAGTAGTTATACTATATGTATGATTTTTAATAACCTTCTAAGTGGATTGTTTTAAGCTTAACTTTCTTATTCTTTTATCTATCCATTTCAAGCTTATAATATGACATTTTGAAGTCTCACCAAGTAGAACAAATCAATAAGAAATGGAGTTCACAACCTTCAATTTACTTGTTAATCAATCTCCAAAATGGCCATTTTATCACCCTTTATTTCAAGCTCATGCATGGATTAAAACTTAGGTTAAATACTTGTTTCAGAAATAAATGAAATCCTACTTCGAAAGCAAACTTGAGTCCCCAAAACGACTCCTAGAAGCATCAAGAAATTACTAGTTACGAGTTTTTCAGTAATAGATTCGCATGGTTACGATAACATGTAAGTTTGTAAAAATCAATCATTTCAAATTTCAATCATCACTCTTTAAAATTTAAACCGACAATTAAATTGACTATGCTGATGTGTCATCAAAGATAATATAGTTTAAGTAGCCGTAACAATTATTTATTTAAAATAAAGTCAATTACTAGACTTTGTGGTTGATGGTATTACTCAAAACTAGCGTAAAAGGGAAGTGAAGAAAGAGCGTGCGTTGCCAAAAGCCAATATTTATGATGATCATCATCATCTTTTCTTCCTTCCAATTGCATAGGTTTGCTTATAATGTGCTTCAAAAGCAAACTATTATAATAGCCTAAGGAAAAAAATAAATATATTTGTAGTGATTTATTCAACTTCTATCACATAAAAAATTGAATGACATTAAACGCATTATATTCTAACGACACTTTTAGGAATTTCTATTCGACGTATTATTAAAACTATTTTTGATTTTATCAAATAGAATAACTATGATTAACTAAAAGATAAAAAAAAAGATATTATTTTCATGTTATGTGTCTCCTAAATTGTTTTTACAATGTTCTACATTATGGAACTCAGAAGCCGTCTGTTTGACTACTTGGGATTAGAAGTAGGGGCATACGAACCTCTATAACTAATGGAAAGAGATAACTCTTTCATACAAAGGCGGTCTAATACTTATCAAATCCGTCGTTGATAGATTATGTGACGAAGTAGCCGAATCAATGGACCATCTTTTCACCGGATGTTATGTTGCTACAATAATCTGGCACTTTTCAACTAGAAACTTAATGGATCTTCATAAATTTTATAGTCCTAATGACATCGAAAGAAGGTCAGTCCAATCGATGATGTTAGTTTTATGCTAGGCAATTTGGAAATCTAGAAACAATCTTTTATTATTTTTAACAAAGAGGTTTTGATTGATAAGATAAAAGGAGGTGATAAGCATAATGAGCTTTTTTGTTCAAAAATTGAGCAAAGCTACACAACTTGGATTGGGATAGCCGAAGAAAATTCAGTTTTGATAAGCTTAGGTGACAAATGACAATGATAATCTGTTTCCTCTAATGTCATGCTAGAGGGTTGTATTCCTTTGGTGTGTTTAATAATAATATTGTCACTATTAGGGGTTGTTTGATAGCCTCTTAATCAGTTTTTTAATAATTCAGATGTCTGAATGGTTCAACATTTAATGGTCCAGACTGTTTGTTTCGCGAGCACATGTCTAAATGGTTAAGACATTTATCTCTGAATGGTTAAACATTATACTGATGTTGAATGATTAAAATGTCTAATGTTGAATGATTATAACATATTATCTGAATTGATCAGACATTTACATTTAAATAGTTAAACGATATACTAGCTCTTAATGATTCAGACCTCTTAATGATTCAACATTTAATGGTTTAACATTTAATGGTTCAGACTTCTTATTGATTTAACATTTAATTATTCAAAAATTGTTAAACATCCCTTTAATCTTATGGTTTAATAGTATGAGAGTGATAGTTTGAGATTGAAATATTTATGGTCTCATGTTTAAACTTAAGTTAAGAGTGTTTTCTTATAGTCAGTGACTTTTTTATGATGTTTCTAGATGAATCAAATCTAGAATATTAAAATCAGTATGAACATTTTATATCTTACTCGGGTATTGGGATACTAGAAAAATAATAATATTGTTGTTACAAAAATGTTTATAACTCATGTGGCATTTGATGATTTGAATGAGCGTTGACATTGGGAAACGCGTGGTATTAAAAGTGAAAGGAGGTGGTCAATGTTTAGTCGAAATACATCTCCCTAAAAGCCTTATTGCCCTTTATGTTGGCTGTCTTCGTTATCATATGATATGAGATCGTTCAAAAATTAAATAAAAAAGTTATATGATATGTTAACTACACGTCTTCACATATTCTTTTTTTTTTCAAGTACTTATTTTTAGAAATTACTACGTAAGGGAGGCTGTAAGATTGAGGTTGGTTATAACTTATAATATTTAAAGTGAAGCTTTATCTTAATGTCAGAGGTTCTGAGTCATGCTTATTACAGATTGATGTAAATAATATAGATTTATGAATTAGGAATGAGAAGTGGAAAACAAATTATTTATTAGGTAAAGAAAGATAAGTGAAAAAAATAATTAATAATAATAAGGATTTAAGAATTAAGAAAAAAATGCAAGAACAAACGTATTAATTAGGTGAAGTAAGAGAAGCGGGATACAAACTTATTAATTAGATAAAGTCATATAAGCTATAAAAGTAAAAATGGCTCGTAGAATTGTGACAATGTGTCTTGTTTTACTTATTTATTATATACAAATTGATTATAATACAACATAAATTAGATTAGCTGAGATTTGATTATGAATACTTGAACCATTTCAAAATGAAGCTTCTTTAAGGTCACATGACACGACATATATTTTTAAATGATCTTAATCATAAATAGGGTGCGGAAGAAAAGGTTTTAGACATTGCTAGGAGAGAGATAGAGAAGGCAGAATCATTTGAAACCTAAGAAAACGTGATGTAATTCCATTATCTTTTCTTAAATTGTAAAGTTTAGAAAAACAAAATATAAAGGTGTAAATCATTTAGAA
Source organism: Flaveria bidentis (assembly GCA_018326385.1). NCBI lineage: Eukaryota > Viridiplantae > Streptophyta > Magnoliopsida > Asterales > Asteraceae > Flaveria > Flaveria bidentis. The sequence goes on from BJCM01063637.1 coordinate 5,209, forward strand.
AACATCTTTTTAACAACTTTTTTACGCTTAACTAATATTTTTACACTAACAAAAATTTGAATTCATATTATTTTAATAAAAGACAAACATCATACTAGTAAATCACAAGATCATAATTACTTATATTAATCACTGATTTGTTCATCTAGTAAAGATTTTAACTCGTAATATTTAAAGCAAAAAACACATTATCACAAGAATATTTATTTTACTTTAGACCATGTGTAATGAGGCGTTAAGTCCATACATAACGCCACATAATACCCCCATCATCATTACTGTGAGGCGTTATGTTTAAAAAAACTCCCAAACGATATTATAATAATGTCCCAAATCACCAAATCTATAATAATGAAGGAGCATTGTAGGGCTTTATCATTACATCTATTATTATCTATTAGGTTAGTGACCTGCGTGTTATACGGGTAAACCAATACTTAAAATAACATATGAGTAAATAAATTACAGTAATATATATATACATATATATATACATCTATATATATACATATATATATATATATATGTATATATATGTATACATATATATATATATATGATGTTAAAAAAATAAATTAGAATAAGAATCATTTTTTATAATGATATAAAAAAATTACGATGTTCCACAATATAAATAAATGAAGGTAGAACAATTATACATAAAAAAAATACTAACTAATAATCAATTTTGATAAAATCTACAAAAGTATGTAACAATAATACGTAACTAAGACAATGAACAATTAAAATTAAAAACTAATTGTTCATAAAGATGTAAAATACTTATTTATGTAATAATATTTAAAGTTATAAAGGATGAGTAAATGTCACAGCAATGAAATGTTGTTAAAAAATAAACAATATCAAAATATTAATAATGTCATGAATTTTAAATTTAATTAAGAGAAAAATATTATTTCAAAAAAATATGACAAAAACTTTTATTTTAATAAAACGAAATTTGTTAACGGTAATATTAAACTTAATAACTTAATCATTATTTGTTAACATAAATAACAATTTCTTATAAAAATATCAAACAAATTAGAAATAACAATTTATTATTAATATAGTATTTATTGTAATTGATATGAGTTAATATGTAATTGATATGGATTAATAGTTTCCAAATTTATATTAACTCAGGATTAAAGGACGTAGTGACATGTGGCAATGCACATGTGTCGCTTAGGTAGACATGCTAGAAAAACGCCATATGTACACATAGTTAGTCTTTATTATAAGTTATAGATAGATAATGCTCATGCTAAGATGGCATCCACATGACAAAAAATGTTCATTAGGGGCTTTAACTATTACATATGGTCTTAGAAGAATTAAAAAAGGAAATGGATATTTAGACACCTTATAATTATAAATCAACATCCCATTTTTTTATACGTGTCATATAGCCACATACACGTCATATAATACGTGACGTACAGCCCCTCTGACAGCCTCCTGAAATTTCCCTTGTCGTCAGTGTTAAAATTCCATATACGTATCGTATAATCATATATATGTCATATAGAGAGTCGTATAAGACTATATGTGTGTATAACTATCTAACAGTCCTCCTTGAATTTTCCTAGTTATCAATGTTTTTAATATTATACGTCACATATAACACCATACGTAACGTATAAAAAAGGATATCGATTTATCCAAATAGGTATATTTGTATCGTGACCATTAAAAAATACAGGCATAGTGTGATAGAGTATAGAGGCAAAAGAGAACATTTACTTTCCAAGAAAACTTGCAAATTCTCTCTCTACAATACAAACATTGCTATCATCATCATCATCCTTTTTCTCTGCAAACCAAAAACTCAATTTTACCATCTCTGTTAACCATAACCACTTATATTAAATACATATTTTCCAAAAAGCTTCTTTTGTTCCTATTTTCATTTATTACACACACATTTATACGTACATATAGAGACAGAAACAGGGTTTCTTCATCACACCCCTGAGTCCACAAAATTAAACCAGAAATCGCGATTGATTTCGTGTGAATCCAAAGAGGGCTAATCGCCTTCATTCTTAGCATCAAATTCTTACAAAATTGCAGGTTTCTCCTCTGCAAATCGACCATCTTCTTCATCTTCCCCATTCAAGACTTGGGGAAGTTATAGTTATCGTTTTTCAATTTGATCAAAATTCCCCAATTTCTTATCGTTTTGTGTGATTCCAACTTCTGGGTGTTGCTAATTTAGTGACTTCACACCAAACCCAGATCGATCAGAGGCTAATTTCGATTCAGTAACGTGTATTATGAGGGCAGGGTTGAGTACGATCCACCAAACCCTAACGCCGGAGGCTGCCACCGTGTTGAATCATTCAATTGCAGAGGCCGGCCGGCGGAACCACGGCCAAACGACGCCGCTTCATGTCGCCTCCACCCTCCTCGCCGCTCCGACGGGGTTTCTCCGGCAAGCCTGCATCCGTTCTCACCCCAATTCATCTCACCCTCTTCAGTGCAGAGCCCTTGAGCTCTGTTTTAGTGTAGCTCTCGAACGGCTCCCCGCCGCCACGTCATCGCCGGCGGTGACGGACCCACCGCTTTCGAACGCGTTGATGGCCGCACTTAAACGGGCTCAAGCCCATCAACGCCGTGGGTGCCCCGAGCAACAGCAGCAACCACTGTTAGCGGTGAAGGTGGAGCTTGAACAGCTTATTGTATCCATTCTTGATGACCCGAGTGTCAGTCGGGTCATGCGTGAAGCTAGCTTTTCGAGTCCCGCTGTTAAGGCTACAATCGAACAGTCGTTGAGTAATAGTAATAATAATAACAATAATAATTCTCCGGCGAGTGTTGCCGTCGGACTCCGGCAATCTCCGGTGAATGTTTACTTGAACCCACTGTTGAATCAGAAGAAAGATGAAGCATCTGTGAGAAATCTTTATTTGAATCCACGGTTACAGCAACAGCAACAGCAGCTGCAAGAAAAACAGGGGAATTTGAGCTTGAATCGATTAGGAGAGCAAAGGGATGATGATGTGAACAGAGTTATGGAGATTATGAAAAAGTTCAAGAAGAAGAATCCGATTCTAGTTGGCGAATTGGAACCTGAAATGATTCGTAGAAAGATCTTGAGACGAATCGAACAGAGTGAATCCGTAGTGGACGATGAATTGAAGAACATTGAGGTGATTTCAATCGAAAAAGATTTTGTTTCTATGTCTGATAGATCGTTAATACCGTTGAAGATCAAGGAATTGTGTGGTTTAATCGATGAACGAATTGGGAGTTCTGATTCTGATAGCAACAAAGGCATAATGATCGACCTTGGTGACCTGAAATGGCTGGTGGAGCAACCTCCGGCGACGGTTGTTTCTTCATCTGCCCGTGAATCTGTGGCGGAGATGGGCGAATTAGTCGCGAAATTCAAGCGAAAACTGTGGTTGATCGGTACAGCAACTTGTGAAACTTACTTAAGGTGTCAAGTTTATCATCCATCTATGGAAACTGATTGGGATTTACAAGCTGTGCCGATTACATCAAGATCGCCACTCGCGAACATGTTTCCAAGGTAATTTTCATTTCAATTCATTCAGTTTCTACATAATTGAACAATGGGTAGTGTTTAGATCACTTGATTAGTTATGTTTGGACATAAAAGTATGAACTTGTTTTGATTTATTATAGGATGGTGACAAATGGTGTTCTTGGTAGTTCAGTTCAGTTGTTTAATCCGTTAAAAGATTTCTCGATGACTATGAATTTGGATACCAACCGAAAGGTATCGTGCTGTCCAAAGTGTTCGAGTGATTATGAACAAGAACTAGCAAAACTGAAAGAATCAGAGAAACCGCGCGATGAGGTTAAGAACAGTCTACCTCAGTGGTTGCAGAACTCAAAGACTAAAGAACAATCTCAGGTGAGCGCGATAGTTGAATGCTTTTGATTCTTTCAGATGATTGATCGCGTTATTTTGTTTCATAATTGCATTTGAATATGTTTATACAGATAAAGGATCAAGAATTGGTTTTGAAACAAAAGATTCAAGAACTGCAGAAGAAATGGAGGGATGAGTGCTCTCGAATTCATCCGAATTACAACCAATCTTCAAGATTTGATAGAGTTGTGCCTATGGATGTCCCTTTAACCGGCGCGTACAAGCCTAACATGCTTCTGCAACAAAGTCAACCCGGTCAACAGCCGTGGTTACAACCTATTAGAACCCTTCAAGAGGCCCTGCAACCCACCCAACAGCCGCGGTTAGAGCCACCCCGAAGCCCTGTTGCAACTGATCTAGTTCTTGGACCCAAGAAGCCTTCAGAAACCACAGTTGCAAAAGATCATCAGGATCGGACTGTTAAGGACCTTTTGGGCTGTATATCTTCCGAACCGCAAAAGATTAAGTTCGCGAACTCAGCTGACACCAACTACTTCAAGAGACTACTCAAGGGTCTGATGAAAAAGGCTTGGTGGCAGCCCGAGGCGGCTTCCGCCATAGCTACTACAGTAACACAATGTAAAGTAGACACTGGCTCGCGTGGCAGCGTGTGGCTACTGTTCGCGGGTCCTGATCGGGTCGGAAAGAAGAAAATGGCATCAGCCCTTTCCGAGCACATAACCGGGAAGCCCAACCCAATCACAATCGGGCTCGGATCAAGACGCGACAACGAGGAAACAGATATAGGATTCCGCGGTAAAACGGTTTTGGACCGTATAGTCGAGGCGGTCCGTATGAACCCGTCATCAGTAATCGTCCTGTTAGACCTCGACGAAGCCGATACATTAATTCGCTCGAGTATAAAACGGGCCATGGAACGAGGCCGCCTCACGGACTCACACGGGCGCGAAATAAGCCTCGGCAACGTCCTCTTCGTCCTAACCGGGAACTGGTCATCCGCGAACTCAGACGAGCACCACCTGGACGAGCAACAACTACACAGGATAGCAACCCGAGACTGGCACTTGAAGCTAACCATCTGCGAAAAACGGCTAAAACGAAGAAGCAACTGGCTGTTATCAAGTGAAGACAAACCAACAAGACAGAGGAAAGACTCCGGTTCGGACCTCTGTCTTGATCTTAACCTAGCCATAGACCATGAAGAAGACCGAACCGACGGTTCGATCAACTCGAGCAACGTAACCATCGACCATGACGAAGAGAACCAACAATATGGACCCTTGTCAATGCCCCATGAGTTGGTGGGTGCTAGCGATGGTGCAGTGGTGTTCAAGCCTGTTAACTTTATGAACCTTCGTGTTGAAATTGAGAAAACGATCATAAACGCGTGTTTAACCGTTATTGATCGAAAGGTTACGGTTGAGGTGGAGGAGAGTGCGGTAGAGGGTCTATTGGGTGGGTTGTGGTTCGGTCGGAGGGGGCTCGAGGAGTGGGCTGAACAGGTGTTGGTACCAAGCCTGCACCAGGTTAACTCACGGGTACTGAGCCATGGTTCGGACTTGGTGGTTCGGGTTGTGTCGGACCGTGGGTCGGGTGGTGGTGATTGGTTGCCGAGTGAAATTGCGGTGGTAGTTGACGGAGTGATTTAGTAATTTGGTATAGTTGGAGGGACTATGTATGTAAATAGAGAGAGGAAAGGGGGGTATAGTGAAACTTTTGTAAAAGGGTGAGGAAAGTTGATAGAGGTACTTATATATTTATTTTAATTTTTTTTAGATTTTGTCATTTTATTGTTTTGATTTTGGTATAAATGCTCGACTTGTTTACCTTTATAGTTTTAGCAATAAGATTTACTAAATGATATTCGTTTATTATTTTTTTGTTTTATTGAATATTTGAATTGAATGTAATGTCATGTTGGTATGGGTATCGGTTTGTATATGTAAAAAAGTTATCTTTGTTTATATATAGTCTACCCTTTTTTTTGTTTAATGTATATCTTATTTAATTTTAAAGAAAAAATAATTTGATTTTCGTTATTAAGTGTAAAATGTGTGTTATGTTACGGCACAAATGGCTAGGGACAACCGTGTTGGGATGCTCTTGGAGATGGGTTTTGCTTAATGAAGATGTACTTAATAAATATTAATGTAACTTATTTAATTATCAATAGTAATGCTAGTGATTTTTAATGGAAATTATAAAATAAGTATTTTTGTACTTATAATTAATTTCTTTAATTTTATAATATAGTTAATAATCAAATACAAAAAAATATATATAAAAAGAAAAACAAGCATATATAGAAATTGGCAAACATGTAGTTACTCACTCACAAAGGTAAAACAAATCAAATAAGATCCTTACTTTTGTTTGTTCAATTTGTTTTAATAAGAAAAAGTCTTGATTGTATTTGTTTATTTCATAAACAAACAGCTATAAACAAACCACCATGTAAACAATTCATAATGGTTTATGGCCAATTCTTCTATGATCCTAGACACACATAACCAATACATCCTTTATTATACGTAAACATCAATATTTAAAATATATTTAGTAAAGTAAATATTATAAATGAACTTGTTATAAATGAACTTGAAGATTTGTAATTGTAATTAACAATGAAAAGAAACAGTATGGCTGGGTTGAATTATTTAAGCTTAGTGAAATTATGCACCTTAATTTTAATTTTAATTTATAATTAATAATCCAAATCCTCTTCTAACATATCTTAACCAAAAAACTAAAGGGGCTTAAATGGTGAAGAAAGTTTTTCTGGAGGCTTCAAATGGCAAACAGAAAAAGAATAAGGGAGGTAACAATAAATTTGGTGAAATAAAATATCACATGGCAATTATATATAGGAAATTTAAATGGTCAAAAAACTACTTTCTGGTTTTAATTTAATAAATAATAAATAACGACATAATGTCATAATGTGGATGAATTAGCCACTAGGTCTAAAGAAAAACACTCATTTTCATTTTCTATTCTTATTTATCCCTATTTGTTGTCTTATGGCCATATATAATAGTTAACAGAAAACAAAAGATTAATTAGAATATATAGCACCCTAAAAACTTGTATATTTAATCAAAAATTAATATATATCTTCTAGGTAAAGAAAGGTAGCCGTCTCAACGAACAAAAATACTTCATTTGACATGGCAATTCTTTGACAATAAATTTGGTTGATAGCAAAAGAGTAAAATATTAATCAATAATTAAATGTATAGTTTAAAATCATTTTCATTATTCCATCATCATTATTACTTTTAGATAACTATAAAACTGAAATTTTACTCGAATACCCAAGTTTAATGTGGCTAAAAAGATTCAAGTCAAATAAAAATAAAAACGTTTGTGAAAATAGTACGAGTAATTAATATTTTATGTCTTCATACGACAATATCTACGTTAAATAAGTTCTAGCCTTATAATCATAAAATACGATGACAAAGTTTATCATTACATGTCATAAAAATATATATTCTTAGAGCGATACCCTGCCTGTCTCATAATATAATTAGTGGGGCAACCGAATTAGTTGTTAAACAAGATTTTTATAAACAATTTTTTTATAAAAAATATCGAATTTTCTAAAAGTAGTTTTATTAAAACAACCAGAATAATTAAAACTTGAGTTTTTAATAAACAAGATTTTTATAAACAATTTTTTTATAAGAAAAACTTAAAACAAATATTAAAAAAATGAATCTATTTATATAAGAGAATTAAAAATAGTATAATTGTTTTTATCTATTGAACAAGTACGTATATATAATTTTATGCATATCTGAGAATAAAATATCGTACTGTAACTTTTCATGTTTATTATTAACTATGATCCGTTTAATAAATGAGTTTCTAGACTATCTATTTATCTATTTATCTATATATCTATATGTCTATATATCTATAACTTATCTATTGTTTATTTATTTGAAATAGCTATTCATATACAATTATAATTATATTTCATCTTCAAATTATTTTATAATTCATAAATTTTTATTACTAATTATTATATTTATTCAACCCGTGTAATACACAGGATACTAATCTAGTTTGATGATATAATGCCTTTCTCAACCAACTGTCTGTAGGTTCAAATATTGTGGTGTGTAGATTTGATGAAAAGTTTTTTAATAATAGAAATTGTTATTCAAATAGATAATAAAAGAAATTGTTATTCAAAAAGATATAAAGTAGTTATCTTTTTACACCAAATTGTTTACCAACTTTAATAATGACGTAAATATATGCAAACATAAAATAGCTATCACCTGAGGAACCAAGGGATCAATGGAGTCGTTGAATCCATCCATTAGATTTCGTAGAAGTTTTTCTTAAAGGGTTCTTTATGAAAAACTACAAGTTATTACTTGCAAACTACAAAAAAATTAGTATATACCATCCACACAAAACTTATCGAAATATAGAATAATAAATGGTAAGAACAAGATATCAACATCAAATCTAAAGACATTTATGGTTTACGGACTACTATACTAAACCTTTAAGATCAAAATATAGTATAGTAAATGGTAAAAACCAGATTTCAGACATCTACGGTCTATTTACTGATACTAAACCTTTCACATCCAAAACAAACTAATGCAATTATGCAACTTAAGTTGAACATAGAGAAATGGAAGAGAGAAAAAATGTTTTGTTATCAAATCAATTTAGTAATGACTTTTTTAGTTAACTTATTCCAATAAAACTGTTTTTATGTATTAGACTCTCATTATAAATACCAAACTGAGTAGACACTTAAAGCTCAAGATCTCGATCTCTAGCTACTATAAGATATTAAGATCCACTATATTGAAGAATCAGATAGAAACCTGCTAGGATTACGAAATAAAAATGTTTATTTATGACAGTATTAGGTTTAACCAAAAGATAAAACTGTGGATTACCCAAAAACATATAACAACCTTATTTTTAAAGTATGAAATGTAACATTTCAACATTCTTTTTTGGTTGATGATAATAAAAAAATTAAGACTTACATAATTTATATTTATATAAACTATATATGGTAATAATAATGATATAAAATAAAATATTAAAAAAACCAATAATAATAATAATAATAATAATAATAGTAATTATTATTATTATAATAACTAAATGATAATTAAAAAAATAAAAAAATAAACAAAGTTCAACACATATAAATAGGTACGTCTTAAGGTTGATACTAGGTTGACAAAATAGGTTAGACACGACATGATAAAACACAAATACAGTAAGTGCTTACATGATCACGACACGATAACTAATCGTGTTAATTTTTTCCAAACACGAGCATGAACCTTTTTAGAAGCAGATTATACGATAAGACCTATTAAGTGACACAATAAAATTCATTGTTTAGTAGGAAGAAAAGTTATCTAAGTCTACAAAAATCTTACATAATACATAATACTTAGCATCATAATTTATACAACTATATAATACATCTCTTTGGATAGAGATGTAATTTTGCCAAAAATACAAGTTTTAAAGCAACATGTACAAATGAGTAGAATAGGGATTTGATTAAAATTTTTAAGACATTTTATGTCACACCCTCAAAATCCACGTGCGGAGTTTAACCGCGAGGCGTGTGAACAAACCAGGATCACAGTCAATAGTTACTCAGAACGACTCTATATGCAATAATAAACCAAATCAACCAAAGTAAAACTTGAAAACTGTGCGGAAGCGTATAATAAAAACAACCCAAAGAA
>BJCM01063638.1:0-19744 GCA_018326385.1 Flaveria bidentis
ATATATATATATATATATATATATATATATATATACATATAATATACATATATATAATATGTATGTGTGAGAGAGACTAAATTACATTTTTGGTATTTGAGGTTATTAAAAATAACCATTCACTTCAAGAACATTTTGATCATTATATTAGAAACTAAATAAAAGTTATAATTCTATTATTATATTGAACTAAAATAGTTATAAAATACAAAGCACTTTATTTGTTAGAAAATTCGTTTTTGAATTTGTGGGATCAAAATAGTAATTTACTGTTTATTAAACGATAACTTAACATCGTTGAAGACATTAATCTAATTTCAAATACTATCACAGGAATTTCTCCCTGTCACCCTCTCTGGTTTTCCGTTGATTTCGTTCGTTAATCTTCACCACCACAATTTTCTTCAATTCTTCCATTTCTCTCACTGGAATCATGTCAATTGATCTTATCTATCTCTTATTTACCGATTTTTCATCGTCCTTTAGTATCATCAGGTCATCCCTTCCAGCTCAATCGTGGTTCATCCGCAAAAGGTGACTTCGTTTAACATTTTCTTTCAGATTACATAGTTACATAAACGAAGTTTGATTCCTATTTGTGCATCCGAGTTCATTATTCCTAGTTATTGTGTATTGCATTGTGGATTTTGATATGATGTTGCCAATTTCTGTTTTCTAACTGTTATAAATTGGATTAGTTGGGTCTTAAACTCATGAATCATGATCGTAAGTTAATTTTCATCAACTTCGAATGGCTTCTGATGTTGATGCTCGTAGGGATCATATTTATGGTTTATGTGAGAAAACAAAGTTCAATGTGGATCCGTTATGTTGATAAGCCATGCTTAGTTTGGAACATTTCTCTTGTTTTTCCGACTAATTAGACCTTTTACTTTACGCTAATTGTTTGATGAAGATTATGTATATGTTTTAACATATTAGGGTTTTTTAATGTAAAAAACGATTTAGAGATGATGAGAATCACATAGGTTTACATCAGATGCTGGACTGTGAAGATAGTTTTTTTTTGGCAATTATTTTGCAGATATATAGAAGAAATCAGGGCATTTAAGTTTTCTTCCCTCTCTGACCTTATGAAGAGAGGGAAAACAAAATTATAGATCTGATTTTCAAAATCTTCAAGTGCAAGTGTTCTTGTTAAGGAAATACAATGGGGTCGAATAGTGGAGACGAGATAAATATCGAGGATGGACAAGAAGAGAAGATATATGTGTCTGTAAGGGTGAGGCCTATGAATACAAAGGAACTTGCCAAGAATGATTCTTCTGATTGGGAATGCGTAAGCAACAACACTATTGTATGCAAGAATGCCTTAGCAGAACGATCAAAGTACCCGAATGCCTACACATTTGGTAAGCAATATAGTAAATCATATCAGCCTTATATAACTTATGGAAATGTAATATCTGTCCTTTTGCAAGTTTTTGTGGTATATTGTTCAATTCCTTATTTGTGTAGTCTATTAGAGGGTTCACAGTTCATATGCGATCACATCAAAACATGCAAGAGTGGTGTGCATATAGCATTTTACATTATTTAACATGGGGTTGTTGTATAAGAGGTAACATAGTTTGGGCTGATTTCTGTTCTAGATAGCCATGTTTATTCTTACTCACAAAAATCCATGAAGATTCAAGTTTTTTGATAAAAAGCCTCAAACTTCTAATATTAGCATGTAAGGTGTTACCAAGATGGCATGGCCTATCATATGTTGGTAAATTTAACCATGTAGTGATACCTTGAAAACCTGTACTCGGTGACAAGGTTGATGATTATGGGGTATGTTAATCATAGCCCTTAATGCTAATGGTTAATTGTTACTTTATGGTTACTTTTTCTCCTAAAAATGGGTCTTATTCAAACATAAAGCGGCTGACTATACATTTAGATAAATGATGAAATGTAATTATAATGTGATTGTTGATAGGCGTAATACTATGGTTAGCATTTCCTTTACACTTAAACTGAAATTTTTTGAAGGTGAAAACAAACAAGTGACCCAAAACAGAAATTAGATGAAACTAGGCAACTTTTCTACGCAATAGTCCCATATAATATTAGCCCATTACAAGTATATTTATATTTATTTGTATTTTTGTTCTTATTATTTATTTAAGTCCTCCACTATGATGGTTGTTCCGGAAACAGACCGAGTATATGGGAGTGACAGCACAACAAGAGATGTGTATGAAGAGGGAGTCAAAAGAGTTGCTCTATCAGCTCTAAATGGCATCAATTGTGAGTATTATTATTATATAACTTTCTAATTCTGATATTAATTTGTATAAACTATTAGGTTGTAAACAAAATTATTTCTTCAGCAAGTATATTCGCGTATGGGCAGACAAGCAGTGGGAAGACATACACTATGACTGGCATCACTCAGTATGCAATATCAGACATATTTGACCACATAAACAAGGTAATCTCTAAGTGAAACTTTTGAGACTTTTGATGGGCCATTTCGTTTTGATTTTGGAACTTAAAATTTAATCTTATGGGTTTGCTTTGGTTTTCAGCAAATTGATAGAGAATTTGTGTTAAAATTTTCTGCCATTGAGATTTACAATGAATGTGTTAGAGACCTTCTTAGTGCAGATGGTACTCCACTTAGACTCCTTGACGATCCAGAGGTGAGTATTATCTTATTAATCACAAAGGGTTCATTGATTAAACAGAAACTTTAAGTTAATCCAGAGGTTGGTGCTGTCATCAGAAAGGGACAATTGTAGATAAACTCACAGAAATCCAATTGGAGGACTGGACCCACCTGATGGAACTCCTTGCCGTGTGTGAAGGTAATAGCAATTTAATAGAGGTGGCCAATTTTTAAGGGACCATTGCATATATCCCCATCTAAACTTGCAAAATTGCATATTTTCTTAAAATATTTACCCCTTTGACTCATTCGAGTCAATTTATAACCCAGACCCACCTGTTGATCCATAGTGGGTGGAAATTGCTACCTCTAGCAATTTTTAACCATTCTTATCTTGTCACAAAAATGTATACTGATAATTCATCTGGAATCACATTTATAGCTCAAAGAAAAATCGGGGAAACATCATTAAATGAAATGAGCTCAAGGTCTCATCAGATTATTCGACTGGTACATTATTCATAATCTAATACTTATAAACATGAACAAAAATAGTAGTTCTTAAATTATGACTCATTATTTATATTTTCAGACTATTGAAAGTACTGCCAATGAATTTTCGGTTATTGACAGTGCAAGCACTCTTACAGCTGCTGTGGTACAGATGCATACTATAAACATTATAAACCACTATCTGAAATGTTTCTTGTTATAGATTCTTAAAGTCAAAATGAATAAATACAAAAAGTGTCCTTTTGTAGAATTTTGTTGATCTGGCAGGAAGTGAACGGGCTTCTCAAACCTTGTCAGCTGGTAAACGGCTGAAAGAAGGCGGCCACATAAATCGCAGTTTACTAACGCTAGGAACTGTTGTCCGCAAATTAAGGTTTGTATTTCCATTGGTTTGTCGTTTTTCTCAGAAGGATAACTGGTGATTTGAGCCAAATACCTTTCACATGACCAGACAACCATCAAAACTTTAAAATTATAATATAATGTAATCAACTTTTAAGACTTTCAATCCATACGGTAGTCTGATCTGGTCTTTTGTCCAAACAATGATGTGTTTGGTAACTTTTGACCATGTGTGACTTATTTTTTTGGACGTGGGGCCTAAGCCTAATTATCCTAGGGACATTAACTCAAATGTTTTAAAACTTTAATGTTTTTGTCTAGTCTAAACTGGTTGTTTACTCATAAACAAAATTCATACCAAAGTTTGTACTATTTTAAAAAATACAGTAGAACGCACACTCCATGCACAAAATGGATAAACTTCTTCTACACTGACACCAATTTTACATTTTCTTCAAATTTATGATTCTTCTCTTAATTATCCTTGTGACTACTAACCATTTTCTAATCAACATATTTTATTGACCTGATGTAGCAAAGGGCGAAATGGTCATATTCCATATAGAGACTCAAAACTAACACGGATACTGCAAAACTCACTAGGAGGAAATGCAAGAACAGCCATAATATGCACATTGAGTCCTGCACATACTCATCTTGAGCAATCAAGAAACACACTTCTATTTGCTGCTTGTGCTAAGGATGTCAGAACAAGTGCCCAGGTTAATGTTGTCATGTCAGAGAAGGTATTAGTGAAACAGTTGCAACGAGAAATGACTAGATTATCAAATGAACTAAAAAATATGTCAGTGTCAACAAACGATTCAGAAGCAAAAATCAAAGAAAAGGAGCATCAAATACAAAAGGTGAGTTGTGTCTACATTGAAAAGTTTTTATATTCTATACAGAATTAGTGTATTAAAATATGATTACAAATTAAAATACTAATCTTGGCATAGATCTAAATTCTGGATGGCTTTTGACCCAATTTCATTTTAACCAAATTTTAGAGTAAATTACCATTTGCATCCTATAGTTTCAAAACCTTGATTTGCATACTTGACATTTATATTTTTAACCATTTGCATACCTAATGTTTTTATTATGCAACCATTTGTAAATTTAAATAAATAATGCCGTTAGTCAAGTTTCTTTACAACCCCTTCATCATTTATCTATTTTAGGGTATTTTTGTCATTTTCTTTTAACTCTAGTATATATTACTAGTTACCAACTTTAGTATGCTTAGTGGGTTGTACAATGTGCTTAGTGGGTTGTACAATGTGCTTAGTGGGTTGTACCCACCTTTGTCTTTTCTTTAATCCTTGATTTTTTGTATTTAATTCAATAATTTTACATTTTTTACAATTTAGGCCTGACATTTTCTTTACTTCAACTTTGGTCCCCTATTCTTTTCATATATTATAAACTTTTTGTTTTACGTTGCGGTCTAGATTTTACGAGTTAACTCACTGTAGCGTGTGTGCATGGTTCAACGCTTTTACCCTTATTACTCCCTGTTTAACGACACTGTCGCAACGCGCTAGTTCTAGATCGACTTATTTATTGTTTTATATGTTTTACGTTTGGCCTACATGGTTCACCATTATTACACCTACTTTTTGTTCGTTTTAATTCTTTTAGTTTTTATTTCTTTTTTCAATACGAGTTTTTTTGATGTTAGTGGTCACTGACAATGGTGTGTCATTAGGCTTGACATAGTTTTACTTCCTTCGCTGCAACGCGGGCGACTTAATACAAGTTTTTTATTATTTTCATAAATGCATCCATTCTCAATTACCATCCTCTCTCCATTACTCACCATCATCATCTGAACCATAACCTACCACTTCCAACAAAACCCACCAGCCCACCCCACCCCACCACCATCACCGTACCACCACCTTTGAAGCCGTCAAATTTGAGTGCCGTGAGACTCTTTTTTGGCTTGCACCAAAGAAGGGTGTGGGAGGGGAGGGGTTATTTAATTAATCTTGTGTGGTGGTAGGGGTGAAAGTGTGGTAGATGGTATCCATTAAGGGTATTCTTGTACTTTTACAAAATCTTAGCAGAAAATGTAACACCGTTAGAGCTTTGTACTCAAATGAAGACAAAAGTAAAACATTAGAGGGTAAATCATGAAACTATAAAGGTAAAAGTAGTTAAAATGAACAAACGTTAGGGATACAAATGGTAATTTACTCTAAATTTTATTAACCTGACTTGTGAGTTATAAAGAAATATAACACAAAGAAGCCTCTTTTAATAATAATTGTCAATTAAGCCAAGAAAATACTTTTAATGTCTCCCAGATGGAACAAGAAGTAAAAGATTTGACTCTGGAACGTGATCTTGCTCGATCTCGCCTTGAGGAAATATTACGAGCAGCTGGAGTTGATCAAAATTTACTGCCATGGGTATGTGAGGTAACACAATATCCCTAATTAAGTAAAAAACCACATGCAAGTTTTTATAGGGTGTTAAATGGTCAGTGTTTAAGGGTTGGCAACTTGGCATGAACAAAAATATTGTTTCAGACACATAAACTTGAACACGATAGAATTTTTTTTTTAATTTTTATGTTTGGAATATTAAGTTATGACAAAAATATATATTTTTCTTATAATTTATTATAACAAATGAGCCAACCCATGAATGTGCTAGGTTGATCCGAACACGACCCATTTAGCTAGAATGTGCTCGACCTGAAACTTATCCGAACCCGGTCAGACTGAACCCCAACTCGTGACATTCATGTTAGATTCGGATTGTGTTTTCATCTCAAACTTGTACTCTTAAAATTTTATCTTTAAGCCATCATATTATCATGTAGGGCGATTCTAGTTCATGGGATGGAAGTTTGGCATCTGGCCACTTACGCACCGGTTCATGGGATGGAAGTACAACATCTGGCCACCTACGCAGCGGTTCATGGGATGGAAGTACGGCATCTGGCCACCTACGTAGCGGTTCATGGGATGAACATTCTATGTCAGACACATCTGAAGTGGTGGTTAACTCTCCTCTGGGCTCTGCTGCTCCAGTGATGGTCAACTCTCCTCTGGGCTCTGCTGCTCCAGTCAACACATACAGTTTTCCAAAGAACCATAAGCTACGTAACCCCAATGAAGACCACTATGTTTTTGATAATATCACCCCTCGTGAGTTTATGAACCAATATTTCGGGCCAGATACGACCCAGGACTGGGAGAAGACTCCCCAAAAAGCCAGGACAAGAGCAGATTCAGTAGATAGCTTTAAGGAAGTAGAAGAAGGTATCGAGAAAGATGATGCAGACGACAATGAGGGCAATATAGGAAATTCACATGTTTATCAGTCTCCTCGTTCGTCACTTGAAGACGTAACTTGTTCAAAGCCTCCAACTTTAACAAGGAGTACAAGTTGCTCTGCGGTTATCGAAGGTGATTCATCATCTTCTCCTGCATCTGAAAAGAATGTGGTGGTTGAATCGAAATCAGATTCGGACATTAAGAAATTGTGTCGACAAGATTCTCATACTTCAAACATGGCTGATGAGAAAGAAATGCAACAGTATGATAGGGGTATTTTTGACCTTTCTCCATCATCTAGGACACTTGAAAAAGTAATGGAGTATGACCTTAGAGGAAGATATAAAGATTCCATGGTAAGGATTTTCCTCTCACAAGTTTACCAATTTCCTTTTTTTTAATATGATTTTTTCTAAATAAATAATTTGTAATATGAATCTCTTTTCTTTTTCTGCTATTTGTTTGATTGATAAGACAAAACCAAAATAAACTTGATGTTGATAGAAGAACTATGTTATCATTAATAACATTGTAATTTATATATAATAATTCTTCAGGTGAAGGGTACACCTAAAGCCATTGAATCAGGAGATGAAATGAAGGCAGGCGAAAAAGAGTGGTCTTTAGTGTTTGAGGAGCAAAGAAAGAAGATAATTGAACTTTGGAATGAATGCAACATACCATTGCTTCACAGGACCTACTTTTTCTTGCTCATTAAAGATGATCCAGCAGATTCTGTGTACATTGAAGTCGAGCTTAGACGCCTATCATTTCTCAAGCAAACACTAGATGATGTCGCAAGGTCATACATCATTTATCTTTTTTTTCCTTCCTAATGACTTCTATTGATTTATGGTTTGATCAATTCATCCATGGGCATCCCTTAATGGTGTTCATAAACGGTTGAAATTGACCAATATGTTCTGGTGATGGTTGGAACGGTATAACGGTTAAGAACACGGTTTGAAACTTGGAATCGGTTGTGTAAACCAAACCAGCCATTTAGCCTTTATTATTTAAATATAATATTATACATGTATACACATATACACATACGTATATGTGTATGTGTAAATATACATATACATATACCTATATGCACATAGGCATATACATATATACACATACACATACACACACACGCTTATACTAGTATACTAAACATTACACACACATGTATATATTCATTCTTTAATTATGCAATTACATGTATATATTACATTTATGAACCATCTATGTATATTAGAAATTTTAATAAATCTAAGGATTTGAAAAAACAGAAATTTGGTTTATCGTTTTCGAAAATCATAGTTAAGCAGTTGTGTCTAGTATCTTCATCAAAACCGGTCGAACCAGGAGCAGCCCTAACGTCCTTTGGTCCTTGGGTGTCTGTGATATCTCCAACCCTCCATTGTTGATAGACTAACCACCCATGTTGTTTGTTTGTTGATGATCAACAGTGCAAGGGCTCTAACTCTCGAGAGGGCAATGCTGAGCAGGAAGCTTCTGAGTAAATTCACATCAAGCGAAAGAGAGAGCATGTTTGTGAAGTGGGGAATAGATTTGGAATCCAAAAACAGGAGATTCCAATTGGCTCAGTTATTATGGACACAAACAGATGATATTGAACATATCAAGGAGAGTGCAGATATCGTTGCAAAGCTTGTCGGGTTTGAGGAGCCGAACACGACACCAATGGAATTGTTTTCACTGAGTGTCGCTCCCAAACAAGAATCACAGGGCTTTTTCTCCAGCTGGAGAAACGCCCTCTCCTTGCTAAGGTATTAACAAGGAACGTAATGGGAATGGGAACAAGTATGCGTATGGGTACGGGTATGGATTTATAAATGAACCTGACGGTTTTACAGGTATTAACAGTTAAATTTATCATTCCCAAACACTATCCAGGTATCAAAACCATACCTTGTAAGTAACCTTAATCTGCTGTATTTTCAAATCAGATATTCCATTTTTACCACAGCAATTCTGTTGATGTCTTTTATCCATTGTCAAGTGGTTGACCACTGTATGTTTGTACTTGATGGTGTAAAATTCTTGTTTCAGTATGTTTAGATGTGTGTTTTAAATATGATTATATGATATTAAATAATATAGATTGAGATGAGCAAGAAAAATTCGAGTATCCGATCCATAGACTAAAAAAAGTTGAAGATAAAAAAGTGATGGCTTGGTTGGTTACAATTGTTTTTTACAAACTGTTTACATACGACAATCATACCCGGTAAGTTAACGACCATACCCGCTAAGTTAACGACCATACCCGGTAAATGATGTGAGTTGCGTATATTCATAAAATTGATTTACCTTAACTGAGTTGATAGATAACTAAACTAAACTAAACTAAACTAGTCTACTTATTTTATTTCTTTGATAATATAAAAATTATTCAGGGAGGTAATGTGATATGAGCCAAGACATAAGCAGCCCAATCACATGTAATTAGTTATTTAAGTTTCCATGTTTTGCATGCACTTAGATTAGTTATCCCATGATCTACCCATGATCAACCCATGTTTGCATTTACATGTTTACTTCTTGTATGCCTATATATGGCCATGGTTTTTATTAGAAAAGTAGAGAAGAAAATTAATTGCAAGTTCTAGTTTTTTGTTTTGTTTCTTGGGAGTGTTTGCTTACTACAAAAGACTAATTATCTTGGGAGATTGACCATCTCGAATCGGTCTCTATCATAACGCCTGATATTATCATGGTTTGTTGCTTTGTTTTGGTTGGATATTGAATTTGTTGAAATCTCTTACTTTTATCAAACTCTAAACTTGTATTAAAGATGACCAGTTGAATTAGACTCAAAAATTAAAGCTCAATGATTCGATAACCGAACCAAACTTAACAATTTTATACAATTATCTAAAATCAGAACTGAAAATTAATCGAACTAATTGGTGCCGCATTTCTAATAACCAAAAATTAAAGGTTATAGACTTGAACTAAATAGAACCATACACACCCTTAACTATAAATTATAATCAAGCAAAAAAAATCAAGAGGAATAGAATTTTATGGGGGGTTTTAAACATCGGTCATAGGTCTTTTGTAAAGATTCATGTTTGGTCCATGTGCGCTCCACTGGTGATGCATGGGATACAACCCTGTGGTTTTTTATCATCATCTCATTGTGTAGCTCATTTATGAAAGAGAGAGAAAGAGGTTTGGGGCTTTGAGCATGTGAGATCTTCTTCTCCATGTGGGGTCGTCACGTTGGGATGGTGGTCTCCACCGCGTTGGGGTGGTGAGGAGATGTTAGACACACAGTGTTTGCACTTAATTTACTACGGCCACCTCCGTATTTGGATTAAACTATCCACATCTTGAAATGATGGAGATTTAGTGTCAGTGATGATGATGAGAAAAACCTCATATGAGTCTTCTTGTTTTTGTGTTCCCGATGGTATCATGTTACTATTTCTGGTTTTCTTAGGTTTATTGATTAGTTGTTTCTCTTGTTGTCGATGAAGACGAGTTGTTACCCATCTGAGACTATTGTTGTATTCGCTTTAGGGTTGTGATGATATTAGAGTGGTATCAGTTGCTTTGGTGAGACTACCGTTGTCGATCAACAACCGCAACCGGACACACATTCTAAGCTCAACAATTATTTTGCACGCGCAACGATTACAGATGTATAAGAAAAACCATATCGTTGCCCCCTTCTTAATGCCTATTTTTTTTCTTTCATTTCTATTGTAAATAGTAGTCTATGCCTCACACAAAGGAAAACCTAACAAGCCAATGATTGCATTCAGGCGAGTGCATAGCCATCAATCGAACTAGAGTCCCTAAGAAATCACTTTAAGATGTGAATGATGCTTTTCTTTTTTACTTTCCCTAAGATGCCTACTTAAATAAAATGGGTTGTGAAAGGTAATGTTTAAAGTGCTTTTATTGATTTTATACAATCACAATTTTACGTGTTTATAAATTTCAAGAAATAAATAATAAGATTACAAAATATTACAAATATTAAAGGTAGGTTACAGCATAAAATCATTAAACACAAATCCAAACTCCCACCTATCTATACAAACTTCTATTGTGTTTTACCTTTTAAAGTAACCTAACAATAGTAAAAGAAACAGAGATGGAGAAAGAAACAAATGCATCATATCTACTGAGATTTGAGGACAGCTCCCTTAGTGATTTTCCATGCTGACTTGGCATATGACATCTCATAACGTGTAGTGTAGGTTGAATTGCACGAGTCGTTGTTTTTTGGGTTGGATAAATCGGTCAACTTAGCCGACTCTTCAAGGGTCGCTTCCACAACAGCTAGCCGACCATCCAGTGAAATGGTCACACTGTCAATGGTAATGTTTAGAAGATTATACTCCCAAAACCAACCATGTTCAGCAATTTTGGTAGCTCGTTCTGACCAGATCTTAAGCATTTCACCATCTAATACCTGCAAAAAGTTTTCCATATTCCTAATTGTGATCAGAGTTATGTAGAGGTCACATATTCGATCCTTCGACTTATAAATGGTCAAATTGGTCGTGTTTTATGATTTTATCTCTTCAATCAGATCAAATAAAAAAAATTACCCCCTTCATCCAAAGATAATTGTCCGGATTATATTACACATATACATTCGCATTACAAGTTTAGTCCTTTCTTTTTAGAAATTACATTTGTGGACGTTGTTCAACCATCACTCTCTGGTTAAAAGAAACGTAATCAATACAACTTTTACTATTTTCAAAATGACCATTTCACCATTGAACTATTATTATACGCTTTTTTGAGCAAGTATAGCATTATTCTTTAGAAGTGAACACTATTTCGTGACTTGTTAAAATAGTTGAAAGTTAAAAAGTCTATTCATTGATGAAAACACTTCACCTCTGATAATTTAGAGTGGCAATGATCAGGTCCAAGGGCCTGGGATTTAATGCTCTGCCACTTGCGAACTAGACCTTCGGCATATCTTGCATCCATTCTTGGTATTTCTTTGGCGTCTTCAACTACAACGTCCTCTGTCATACATGGTTATCATGTTATTATTAAAAAATATATATTTTTTAATCATATTGAACACAACTATTTAATACAATTTCATTTTTCCTAGCTGCAAAAATTTCAAGTCAACTTAGCCTCACAAGTACAAAAAATCCCTTCAAAGCCATAAACCATACTGAAACCACCCACCCATTTTGCCAAATCTACTGATTTATTAGAATCCTACAGTGTAACATGTCACTTAGATCATACCCACATTGATGACATCTGAAGCCATAGCTGAACCTGCTGCCTTATGAGTGGTAGTAGAGCCTTTCTTGAACGGTAAAAACTTCAAGCCAGCCAAAGTCATCAATCCAACCACCACACCAGCGCACATAATCTTCACAGCCGCAACTTTTATCTGGTTAGTTATCATGTCTTGTTCTTGATTTTCATTAAAAGTATTTTCTTCAGGAACAGTTATTAAATCATCAGTCTCAACAGAAGAATCATCAATCTCACTGTTATCATAACGTCTAACAGTACTCTGTGACTCCTGCCCAAGAGGAAAAACCTTCTGTAATGCCTGAATTGCCTCAACTTTAACACTATCTAGAACCGCAGTAGCTTCTGCACCAATTCTAGCAATAGCAGCGGCTGCCGCCAATGATGAACCACCACCACCTTCTAGCCTTTCTAAATAACTCAATACAACAGGATCATCATAATAATCCCCCAGCTTAAAAGTAACATCTGTTGTCTCTCTAAACCTAGGAAACACAACCTCTATCAACCATGTTTCCAACAACTTACAAAGGCCAGGAAGGAGATCATTGTCAGGGTCATCTCTAGAATTTTCAATAACAAAAGTAGCGATAGATGGGTCCAGGTATGGTGAGTTTTCATTGTTTAAACCTAACCATGAACGACATTCATCAACTTCACCTACAAGAAGTGAGCAGAGACCCCTTTCTAATGTGAAATCTACCTCACGAGCTTCTTTCACATTGTATGTAAGTGATTGATTACTCAAGGATGTTACTTTGATCTGTTGAAGTTCTTGAAATAACTTGTCGGCATCTTCAATATGATGAGGCTTTTTGCCTGTGATAGCTTGAGCTACAAGTGCTAAAGCAACTCCATACACTTCAAAACTTTCTGCTGGTATGTTCTTGGGTGTGGCAGTGTAGAGTTCAATCTTAAAAATAGAAAAGTTAAAAAAAAATCAGGAACATAAATTAAAAGATATGTACGAATCAAACTTGGAAATCAATCATTTTTATAGGGTGCAAAATGAGAAACGAATAGACCAAATGGATTGATTTCAGAATTGTCCAGGTCAGGTGGACCCGAAACACTTGTTGTCAAAAACCACTCGATATAATCTAAGTTTTTGAATAAATTATTCAAGAGGTCTTATGCATCAGAAAGACACTTCTTTCGAACTGTTGGCCCATACAACCATTTCTTTACAGAACAGTTTGTTTATACCTGTTTCGCCCTTTTTGAGAGCATAACCTAAACCTCAACCCATTTTATATATGAATGAGTAGAGTTTGCTACCCCTAATCATTAGAATAACCGATAATAAGGTAACATAGAATTGTCTCAACAAAGTAAATCAAATTGCTCACCTGTTCTGCTGCTGTCATCCGCAAGAGGGCCTCATTCATAAAATCTTCACGTGTAAATCCGCCAGCAACAGCAGTGGCACCACCACCTCCAACAGCCCACAGTATATTGCGCACCCCCTGAAGACCCTCTGTCCTCCTTGATCGGTACTCATCATCAAGAGGTAAAGCCAAAAGTTCCAGCACATATCGTGGGTTTATCTCTTCCAACGTTTCATCAATTTGTGCTTGCAAATCTGGTGCAAGACTGCTTGCACCTTCTTCCTGAAAAAATAGCAAAAAAGTAAGAAAGAGATAATCTTTAACACTCTTAGCATGAAGCATGGATATATGGAATTTCAACAAAATAAGCAAACTTTTCCATATAAAGCCTTTCCTGCAATAACTTAAGTGCCCTCTCTAACAATTCACAACCCTTAATATAATCAGGGGGAGACATCGCCATCGTATCCCTCGAGATCTCAATATAGGCCAGTGCCATTGCCAACACAACATCCTGCTTGAATGATTTAGGTAGCCTCTCCTTCAGTAAACTCTCACCAATTTGAAGCACTACTTCATCCTCACCGCATTCTTGCAATACGCACAAAGCTCCCGGAACCTTCAAAATTTCCATACAATATAATTCAGGTCAATCTTGTTCTCTAAAAATCAATATCAGAGCTAAAAAGCTAAATTACAGTCTCATTTTTCGCTTGTTCTTCTTCCCTGATTGTTTCAAGTGCAATTTACGTAGAATTCTGCATAAATGCAACTCTAGTGACCAAACTGCTAGTATAGTAATATTCATAAAACTTGCGATATACCTATGTTGCATTTAGCAAAATCCTAAACAAATTTAAACCTTTTACATTCTTAAGACTAATCAACATCCTATTCCCAATGCAATAATCAGTTTTTCGAAAATGATCGATTTCAAAGCACCAGTGAAGATCAGAGAATTACATTGTCCCACGGAACATCAGTAAGAACCGTATCAAATTCATCATCTGCAAGCCCTAGATCATACTCTCGCCTCAAGCTAGGGTTAGCTAGGGTTTCACACGCCGCTTGAAGAATCTGCCTCCGGCTAACCAACGCATCGTCACTATACCCAAACTGAGGCGGCGTCGAAGCCCTAGCCTCATAGCACCTGCTGATTCCGTCGCCGATGAAGTGCGGCTTGGCGCCGAGAACACGGTAGAAGTCGATGGGGATGGACACGTGGCGGTCGGCGGTGGCGGAGAGCGGCGGAGGGTACGGCGGAGTGAGGGCGGTGTCGGTTGGAGAGTCGGTGGTAGTTGGGAGGAATTGGAAGTCGGAGAAGAGGCGGTTGGCCCATTTGCTGGCGGAGAAGTTGCCGGAGACGGTGTTGGTGCTGGTAGGTTCGCTGCTGACGGCGTGTGGTCTTAGGTGGTTCTTGGTGGCGGAGGGCGGAGATGGGGTGGATAATGGCACACATACGGTGAGTCTCAGGTGGCTCAGAGCTTCCATTAGTTGGAGAACTAAATTTTCTCAGTGTTAGTTGCATTCATAGTTTGTAGTAGTCATAGATTTTTTTTTAATTTTTTATTTAACTAAATTACACTTTTCATCCTCTCTATTTATTTTAAATTAGGTTTTAGCGTAGTGTGTTGTCGCGGTTATACGAGTTTTAATCTAACCTTAAACCAAAATCAAAATTAAAAAATCAAAATTAAGGTTCGAAATCATAAAATCATCAAAATGTACAAAGTAAAACACACTAAAACCTCAAATCCATAACAAACCAGAACATGCAAAAATCAAAGCCCAGCACCATATACATAACAAACAAAAATCAAAGCTGCAAGAAGGTGACACAGTCCAAAATAAAAAACTGACGAAAATCAAAGGCTCGAAAAAAGCAAACAAAAGGAAAACCCAAACCTTAATAGTGAAAATCGTCAAGGTATCGATAACAAAAGAAAAAAAAGCAAGAACCCGGAGAAAAACAACACCAACGAACCACACATAAGAAACACGTGTCCAGACGTGAAAAACCCACAAAAAACTCACCCTCAAACCTCGAACCACGCCTAAAACAAACCCTATAGATAACACAAAAAATACCACCAAACAAAACCCTATAAAAAACAAAAAAAAATCCCCACCGAACAAAGGGATTAATAAGAATAAATAATTTTAGGTTTCGTATTTAAATTAAAGAAAATCATAGTAAATATTCTTTACATTTAAAAAATCTTGCTTATTTCATCATTCTCACTAACGGTCGTCTAATTTAGATGTTAAATGAGTGCATGTGTTTGTCATGTGATGACAAAATAATCATTTTATATTTTATATTTAAAACTAAAATAACCAATTGACTAACTCAATTTACGAAAATAACCATTTACCATTCAAATTACGAAAATGGAATTTTGACTTTAGGAAGATTCATGAAACCTCGCCCAATTCCCTCGCCCACGTGTCCGTATCTCGCTCATGTGTGTAATGCGTTTTAAAAAATAAAACAGTGAGGGGCACAACAATCCAGGTGAGGAATTTGACCTATCCATCGCCCATGTCAGCGAGGGCTCACCATTCCAAGCAAGGGATTTGACTTGCCCCTTGCCCATGTCATTCCAGGCGTGCACCATTCCAGGCGAGGGGTACTTCTTTTGAGGTGAGGGGCATCATAAATGAGGAGAGGGATTGGACCTCTATCTCATCCGGTTGTGGAAGAAAAAAGTTGTGGTGGCACGTTGTTTGAGGTGAGGGATGGGTCAAACTCGGCGAGGGATGTGATATTCTCCTCGCCAAGTCAGCGAGGTCACGATTTTCAAGGCAAGGAGGATTCAACGAGAACGAGAAGGTATTTTAAAGGATGCTTGGGGGACCATATGCAGGACTCCGAAAATTTTAAAAAAATCATCAAATCTTACAAAAATTGTTTAGAAAATTTTCCAATTTTAAAAAATCATTTTAATGAAGCAAGAGATTAGTTTTTGTATATTACTTTCTATTTATACTGCTATTTTTTATTGTTTTTATTATATTGAAGTTGTTTATTATTTTTATGCAGGGTTTTTTTTGCATCTAATAATATTACTATCAGATGTAATGTAAAAGTTAGAAAACAAATTTATAATAAATTAAAAGACAATCCTAATTATTTTGTTATGTTTAACAACACCTGTTTTGTAAAATGGTTATTATGTGAATATATTAGCAATGATGCATCACTTATTCATTTAATATTACAAACGCAAGTTCATACCGAAAATCCGGAGAACAATATTAACTTTTCAATTAATGGACAAAATCTCCAATTTGGTCGTAAAGAATTTTATATCATTACCGGTTTAAATTTAGTGAAATGACGCGTCAAATTCATCTATCAACAACAAATTTTCTTGATACCGTTTTTCACAAAAATTCATCCTAAGAAAATTTTCTGATAACAGGTTACACATATTAGATGATGTAACCATTATAAAAGTTTTTTTATTATTACTTGTTCAACAAGATTTTATGGGATTAGAAGAAAAAAAATTTGACCAGACAACTTCTAGATTTAGGGGCATGGAATGAATTTCTGTGGGGTACATATATTTGGAATCATACTTATCCTCACATTTATAATGCTCTTTATAAAAACGAAAGAGAAAAATGAAAGAAAAAGCTAAGATACAGTATTAAAGGATTTGTTTGGGCATTTAAGGTAAGTTTTAAATTTGATAATTCTAATTATATTGATTATTTTTTATTATATATTAAATTAAAATGTTTTATTTGTTATAGATTTGGATTTATGAAGTGTTTCCGATAATGAATAATTATGGGAAACAATGTGGGTACGTGCTAAGGGCTATTGATTGGTCTCGTATGAGTTTAATAACGTGGGAACAAGCATTATCTATTTTAAATAACTCAAAAGAGGTACACTATTGTTTTTAATAAATTAGAATAATATCAATTTGTTAATTTAATAATAATTCTTTATAAAATATTAGGGTCATTATCTACCATCAAATATTGTTTTAACACCGTTTGATCAGTCGCTGTAATCATACCGAATAAGTTGTCTTTATTAGTGTAAAATTCCACCCGAATAGGAAGAAATAATATTTGAACATCCTGACTGTAAGGTTTTAATATAAGGCTTATGCAACTGAAACACCCAAAGTCTCTTCTGCATGTATGCATAAGTGTACTGGTAGAATGCATCGGAAGTTTCACACTCTGCCTTAGAAAATATTCTAAGTGTAAAATCTTCCGAAGCCAAGACCAATATCTTTCGAAACAAAAGATGAAGTCTTCCGAATCTTCAAAGACAAAGTCTTATGAAGCCAACACTTGAAGAAATATTTCTTCCGAAGACTTTTGAATACATGCTTTATCTGATGTACCTTTTCCATAAAGTTGGACCCATTTCCGCTGCAACTCTGATAAGACACCAACTTTACATAAGTTGGTGAAAGGTCCATGCTTTTGGTAACTGTACATTGAGGTCTTGAGTCTGTAACTTTCTACTTTATGTACTTTATTCTTTTTGTAATATATTAAGATGTGAGATATGGCATGACATAGTCACTAGTCAAAAGGCAATCTGCCTTTTGACTCTACATTGATTTTGTTGTTGTCTAGATCATGTATCCAGCTGACCTTCAAAGTATGACCAACTGTAGGTTGTAGTATAAGTATCTCTAGTCCTTTGTATCTTAAACCATTGCTTTGTAAACACTTGTAAAGAACTAGAGAGCAATATACATCAATCTTGAAAACCAACTACTTGTGCTGTTCTTGTTCTGTCTCTTATATACTTGTGTTTTTTAGTTCTCATTAAAACTGGTTTTCTAGTTCCCCATTTGATCTGTTAAGTGTTGTTGCATACTCTCCTCTTTGTGTTGTTGTGTTGTAAGCAAGTACCCTTTAACGGTCCTGCAATTGGTATCAGAGCATTCCAGGCTCTTGATATAAGATCTCACCATCTTAAGATCTCTCACATACACAAAATACTTAACATCTCAAATGGCAGCTATCTCTAAAGCTGATATGGAAATTGGAACCATGACAAAGTCCCTACTAATCACTCTTGATGACTTTGAAACTTGGTGCCAAAGAATGGAAGGCTTTATCAAGTCTTTAGACTCAAGAATGTGGGAATCTGTTATTACTGGACCTTACATACCAAGCACCTCTTCAGCTACTACTAGAGGTGGTATGATCCCTAAGGCTATGGCTGACTACTCAGATGAAGATAGAAAGAGAGTAAAAATTGATCAAAAGGCCATGAAAGCCCTTCAAACTGCTATTCCAAACTCTATATACAGAGGTTTCAAGAAATGCAAAACAGCTAATCAGTTGTGGGATGCATTGAAACTGATGAATGAAGGTTCCACTAAAGCCAAGGAGAACAAGAAGGATCTCTTAAAGCAGCAGTTTGAAAATTTCAACTTCAAAACAGGTGAGACCATGACTCAACAATACTTCAGGTATGTTAAGATTGTGGATACTCTAGTGGCTGTTGGAGTAACTCTTGAGAACAGGGATGTTGTAAGGAAGTTCATGTCCTCTCTTCCTAGGTAATAGACATATTATTGTGTTGTTATCAAGAAGACTGAGAACCTTAAGACTCTTACTTTGACAGAGTTGTATGACATTCTCAGTGGATACCAGATGGAGATGAACATGGATGGTTCATCTGGTAACTCCAGCAATCAAATGGGTTCAACCCTTCATGTGACTGAATGGGACAACATAGAACCCTGACATTATCTCATATGCTACCATGACAACTCATAAAAGGGTCCTTTCATCACCTTCCCGGAGACACCAAGGGAGAACTATACTCAAGGAAGCCCATTCCAAGAGACAAGTTCTTTTCAAGCCTTTGTGTCTTCTTATGAAAGTTATGACAACTTTTTCTTCACCTTTGAAGACCTGGACTGTATCCATCCAGATGATCTAGAGTATGTGGAGATAATCCAACAAATGGCTCTTCTCACTCATAGAGCCAAGAAGTTCTAAAAGCGGACATGAAGGAAGTTTCTCAGCAATACAGCCAGTGGAAAGTTTGGGCTGGATTAGAGGAAAGTTAAGTGTTACAACTTTAACCTGATGGGACACTTTGCTAGAGAGTGCAATGCACCAAGATCAAATGTTCAACCTTAACCTCCACTTTAGGTGGAGCTTGACTTGGAGGGGAGTGTAAGTCAATCAACTCTCCACTCTTTATCTTCTGCTTGATCACCCTGATATGCTCATCCATAATGGATAGAGACATGGGGCCAAGTCTCCTTCTAGAGAATCCATACAACTTCAAGAAGCTCATCATCCTCTGTCTATCAGCAGACTTTTTTATATTCTTTTGGATGATGGCTCTTGACTTAGCAGCTTCTTCCCTTAGCTTTCTTTTGGTTGTCTTT
>BJCM01063639.1:0-16904 GCA_018326385.1 Flaveria bidentis
ACACGTGTATGCAAAACTTAGCGGAACTAACGGAGTTGGATAACGGAAAATTACCGGATATCACATTATCCCCATGTTGAAAGAATTTTCGTCCCGAAAATTGCGTTACATGGTGAGAAGTGTTCAATCACTGGTCTACTGCATTGGCACACAGAAATCGAAATCAAGTGAGTTTTGGATGAGTTGTCACAGTTTACGTCATAACATGCTAGACATTATTTTTTTTACCTATGCTGAACCACCACAACTTCACACGTTTATGTCATGTACTTAACATAATCTTTTTCATTTGAGCAATTTTTTTCGTTTCAAATTTAGGTCATCTTAATTTCGCAACGTGCGATGTATAAATTACAATACACTTTTTTAACCATACCGAACTACTGCAACTTCATAAATTTCTTTTATGTACCTAACCACGTTAACGCCGCAATTGTAACACATGTAACGAAGTTAGCAAACGTCCCGCGTCACGCAGGTTTAATTTCTAATTTAAGACAATATGTATAGATATAATGCAATTATCACATATGTATTTAGAACTGGTTCTCTATTACAGAAAGTGTTCATTACCATTGCCAGATGTTTAAGAGAATCTAAGAAACAGGATAATTACATAGTGATTTTTGCCTCAACAATATTGCTTCATCACTACTTATAACATAATAATAATATTAACAATTAATAATTATTATTCGAAGATGCTCTGCTTCTTCAGAAAACTCTGCTGCTTAGATATGAAAGCTTCCACCGCCAGCCGGAACTCTTCGTTGCTCAGCCTCTCCACCGTCGCAATCTCCGTCGACTTCACATCTACGGCACCGGCGACCATCGCACTCCTCCGCCGCTCCGTCACCGACCTCCTCAACTCCCTCCGATTTCTCACCGTACTCAACTTCGCCGATTGTGTTCTCCGAAACCTCTCAATCTCCCTCACCGCCTGCTTAATCGCCGTTTCAGCGTCAATCTCCGACGTCTTCTCCGATCGGACGATCTCATCGTCAACCTCCACCACCGCCACCGCCACCGCCGTCGGTTTCACCTCCGGCGACACTTCCACCGGCGCCGGTGATGATTCTATACTCGAATCTGATTCACTTGTGTTACGATTAATCTCAGATCTAAACCTGTTACGTTCTAGAACATTCGAGCAATCGGAATCGCTTCCGACGTCACTGTGACCGGAGAGAACGTAACAGACAACAACGATAACATTTCCGACGAGAAAAACAACGTGTTGATTCATCACGTAACACGAACAAGCGTACAGAAACTCACCGGAGAGCTTAAACACCGTCGGAATGTGAACAGACGACCACGAAATCAACGCAACAGCGACGAAAACTTCTATCGCCGTTAACAGTTTCGAAACGTTGGTGAAACGATTGTATCTAGCAACCGCATTGGCCTTCTCCGATTGAATACTGTCAGTAAAGCCATAGGAATCCATTGTTCTTGAGTTTTCAAAGGTTCAAAACCCTAATTCCGTCAAATTGTTTGAAATCGGTTGTGAGATTAGTTGAACGAATCGTCGTGAGACGCCGGAGAACGTGAAGATAGTGACCGGAGATGGTCGCCGGAGTTTCAGAACCGCCGGAACACGCACAACACGTTCGTGTGTGTGTGTGTGTGTGCGTTTGAAAATTGAAATCAGTTGGTGGTTAACTAACAGAAATGTGGGGATGTATCGGATGATGAAGATGATACACAAGGTGTGCATTTATAGGGGGTATGCATCTCTTTAAATAATATCTTGTTTTTAGCCACAATATAGTTTTTATTGTTTATTTTTTTTTTATGAAAATAATGTATTGGTCTTTTGTTTTTAAAATTATTGGTGTACTTTTCTCTCAAATTAATGTCGTTCGACTTCAAAGTCAATCAATTAAAGAAATATCTACGTCGCAATTCTAAAGGTATAATTTTATTTTATTTTTTTAAATTTTACTTTTTTGTTGTAGTTTTGAAGATTGAATAGATCACTAATTTACAGATTTGGATACATTTCATGATTCCAAAATTAAATAAGTTGGGTTAATCTAAAAGGAATGAATTATCGTTTACCTTCGTGTGTTTTATTTACATTTGTCATTATCATCCAAATACTTTTTCTATGCATTTGGATCTTCAACATTTAAAATTTAGTGGCATTAACATCCTATTAAATTTTGAAAAATGATTACTCTGGTGATTTACTTTTTGTTTCTGAATCGAAGATCATGCCATATTGATGTTTAAGGAGTAGGTGTGTTATTTGGCTAGCAAATTGCACTCCTAAGTATTTGATAAGTTGTTACAAAGAAATGTTATGTACCATATAATATGCCATTATGGTCGTTTTTTTTCATCTATAATGATTATAACTTTTTTGTTACTTTTGTTGATGATTTATATTATGTTAATCTCCTCACATAGTTAAATAAGCTAATGCATGACCATGTACTTGTGGAGGAATGCATGTTACTTATTCCTATTCTTGAAAACATTTCACTAATTGCAATTCGAAACTTCAAACGATCTTCTAAGTCATACTACAAAAGGTCTTAAATTTAGAGTTTGTGTCACGACTTGAAAATCTGTCTTGATAATAATAATGTGTGTGGTAAATACTAAAAAACATGCACTTCCTCATATTATATATGAGTGTAGAAACTAAAAAATAATAATATCATGTTTAATAGTAAAATTATCCACTCTTTTTCTTAGCTTGTTACTTTTAGAATTTCAATGATGACTACTAAACAAAAGGTCTAAAGTGATGGAATTATTTATTAACGCATCCAATATATGCTTGCACTTGTATAGTTCAACTTCAAACCTTTTAATTAAATAATTTGAGAAAATAAGGCCTTTGCCTTTTTTATAGTGTAGGTAAGCCCACTAATGAGGAAATGGCGATCATTAACTTCAGTCTTTTAGCTGAAGTTAATTCAGTGAGTTGGGTCATTTTTTGAATTTTAATGATTTTAAATGTTGTTTTATACAAGTTTCACATAACACATTAGTAACAATCTTAAATTATACTTTCAAACTAGCGTTATACAGTAAAGATCAATGATGAAAATGCAAATTTTCCTCGGTTCGAATGTTTATACAAGCCAACTAAACGGAGTTGACTTACGAGTGAGTTTTTATATAGCTAATCACGGGCAAGTTGTGAGCCACGATTAATTTAACAGTCTTATACGATGGGGACACTTCAACCCACAACTTAATTTTACCTCAAAGAGGACAGGATGAACGATTATAGACCTAAATCAATCACAAGTATTCAACATTTCTCATTTGCTTTATATATATTCCATAACCCAGGGTTTAGAGAACAAATTTGAACGTAGAATATATATATACTACTCATCCGTTTTTGTTTCGGATCTTGAATTTATATAGTTTTAATAAACAGAAAGTTAAACTTATTATTGATTAAGATCAAGAATAGAGACAAGATCTTGTAGAAACGGTAAGGTTGTTGTCATGTGACCTACAAGTCACGGGTTCAAGTGGTGAAAAAAAAAAACTTTTTGTCGAAATACTATGTAAGAATATGTAAATCTGACCCAAGAGACCCCCACTCCTTCATTCCTCGCACATGTGCAAGCGCCGTGCATCCAGTTACCAATACAAGGTCGGAAGGCTCCGGACGGGGGATTGGGGGATTGGTATTTACATGAAAGAAATGGTCTATTAAGTATTAAGGTAAACATCTTTAGGTAGAAGGAAATGGTAGATAAGCTCCTAACTACGGTGAGGCGGAGGAGACCTTGGATCACTTTCGATCTAATGCTACGTGGCCACGATGATTCGGCAGATGGTTTCGTCATGGTGCAAGGTACCACCCATTTATGAAAACCCCACCACATACATGGACCCCAAACCAAACCAACACATGTTTTTAACTACCAACACGCATCCTAAAATCTACTTCTTAAATCCACCTATTTTCCATCGTATGATACTAAAACTCACATCAACTTAGTGGAGATAATAGACCAAGAGACCATCAACACAAAAACCACCACATATGTACCCCATAACTTATCATTAGACCTCAAATATCACCATCATTTTGTTTATTAAATAGTTTTGTTCCATTTTGTTTCTTGTACTTGGTGTTAGATTGATTTCAAGAACTTCCTGCTTTCAGGGATCAACAGGAGGATTAACTTTTGTAGGGATGTATAACTATGTGCATACCGCACGTCTATGCCACGCATATGTATAACTAGTTATGCGCTGCGTACAACTACGAGCCTAATGGAAAGATCAAAACTTGTATCAGGATTACCAGATTAGTTATGCACCTATACATTAGTCAAAAACCTAAATAATAACAAGAAATCAAATCTTCATTGTTCATGCTTAACATAAGTGGATCTCAAAAGAACGTGAGAGTGTCTTCTTGAGGGTTTTTTTTTCCTTCAAACTCTATATTTGGTATATAGTGTTATTATTTTTTTAAGTTTGTATATTATAGCGTGCCTGATTATACTAATTTTTCTCCTCCAAAAAACTTTCAGAAGTTTTTGTTTTATGGGATTAGAGTCACAAGTCAGCTTTAGAAATGTGACAACATCACGTGAGCTATGAACTTAAAAACAACAAAGAAGTAGAAAGATGATTTCAAAATATTGGTGGGCAAAAAGAAAAAATAAATTTGTAATATTGAACCAACATCAGCCATGTAAACCTAAAAGGCTATGTATTCATGTACCAACCGATTGATCATATAGCTACAACAAACATTCATCGTTCAGAATAGAAACTAAATGTATTTACATTTACACTCTTACTGTCTTACAGTCTTACACTCTTACAAGTTATAATCATATTCACCAAATTTGGTAAATGACTTGAAAAATGCCTTAATATCAAGAAGATTTCTATACGTCGAAATAATTCAAGATCAGTTAGGCAGGCGTTGATTGGTTTATGAGGTCGCTATCTTTCCTCTGAGTTAAACCGGTTCCAAGCTGCCTGTTGATGACAGTTAAAAATGTTATTAAAATCAAATTTTAAGATTGAAAGTATTCATAATCAGTACAAGAGGCAGGGTTAGCACACCTTCAAAAGATCAAAAACTTTTTCACATATATACTTCTGCTGAATGCTTGCACCCCTTTGTTGCAGCTTATCAGGATGCACGCAGAGAGTCGCCTTTCTGTAAGCTTTCTTAACCGCACTGGTGGTTATGATCTCTGTCAGCGACACTGGTTGCCAACCACTGTCGGCTCCAAGAATCTGCAACAACAAAAAAGAAACAATTTTTATCTTCTATCTGCTTATATTATGAAATTAGCAACAAGATTCCTCTAAGGTAGCCCCTCAAAAGAAAATTAAAAGCCTGTACATACGTATTGCAGTGTTGAAAGCAATGCACGCAAGTTCCCTTCTTTCCCTGTTGACCACCTTTTGATATCAGCATCAAGAGTTTCTGATAACCGCTGCAATTAAAATCAGATACCAACATGTAAGGGACAAAAAGATTGCATCAGATAAGTGGTACATCAGTAAAACTTGATTCAAACAATGATTACATTTCTTTCAGCTTGTTCTTTAAGCGCAAGCAGATCACGCTTCTCTTTCTCTGCAAGCGCTTTGGCCTGCAAGAAAATATTTATAAAAAAATTACATAAAACTAACAACCAAAAGTAGTTAAATTATGACAGGGGGTGAGACGCATACCGCACGTTCCATGATCCTGTTATGTTTTTCTAGTTTTGCTTTACTTCTCACAGCTGACTCGGTGTTTGTTTGACTTGTGGAAGAAGTTTGCTTACTCTCGTTGACTTGTGTTCTTGGCTCAGAGGTTTTCATTGCTTTTTCTAAAGCTCGTTGTCTAGCCTCTGCAGTAGCTCTCTCTACGAAAGCACGCTCTGCTCTAAGTTTGGATTGTGCAGAAACTTTATCAATAGAGGCTTTCGTGACCTTTTCTTGAGTGTCAGCGATTACTCTTTGTCTAACTTCAAGAAATGCACGTTCCCGAGCCTCACGGATTGCTCTTTCCACAGCTAACTTTATCCTCTCCCGCTCCTTTTCTTCTTTGTCGTCCGCCACTTTGCTTTGCTCGTGTTCTCTGCATGCATCTTTAGGTTCTTGCGGTGTTCCTGTATCCATTTCTATTCTAATTTCAGGCGTTTCTTCAAGAGATGGTTGGAGGTTATTTTCCTCTTTCTCAACACTCTCCTCTCTTTCTTTGCATTCTTTAACCTCTATCTCCATACCATGTATCGTGTCCACAAAGGATTCAAATTGTGTATCATTTTGTCCAAAATCCACGTCAGTCAAACCGCAGTTTTCCAGATTATCAGACTTTGCTTCATGTTCCTCTTTGTTGTCTTTTGTTTCATCTGAGACAATGTCTTCAAAAATCACTTTTTCTACCGGCTCTTTGTAGTCCACTTGAAAACTATGACTACAACTGACATCATCAATATCTCGACTTATTTCTGCATTAAATTCATCTTGGTGAACTTTGCAGGCCTCTTCGGAATCATCTACGGCGTCGCTTGTACCAGTCGCATTCTCATTTTCTGCGTCGTCATAATCACTTGATGAATTTTCAAAAGTTTCTTCTGCCTTGTGATATTCATAATTCTCTTTTTGAGACAAATTATTTGTGTCTATGCTATTAGCAAAAGTTTGTGCATTCTTAATCATTTCCACCTCACAAACATCATAAAACTTCTCTTCTTCACTATGGCTTTCAGTGCCCCCATCCTCTTTCACTTGTCTCTCATCTTCATCTTGCCGCTCTGCGCCTACTACTCTTGAATCATGTTCTTGTTCAAGATTCTCTTGCTTATTATTTTCTAATAATCTAAATGATTCTTCACCGATTTTCTTCTCAAAACCATTTTGATCAGACGTTTGGGATATTTCCTTCTCGATTTCCACCTTTTGACAGACAGTTAAGTTGTTGGACTCCATATCTCCTAGTTTGTTTTCACAACTTTCAAGTACAAGAAAACTATCAGGTCTCTCATTGTTCTTCTGTGGATCTTCACATGTATTGTTTTCAATCGATTTGGTTTCTGTTTTACCATCATGTTTAGAACTGCAAACCATTGTATTATTGTTCAATTCAAAAGAAGACTTTATTGGCATCTCATAGTTTTTAACTGAATCGGGAGTTTTCCCATGTATTTCATTTACAACCTTTTTAGTACCAAAAAGCTTCTCGTCAACAGCAAAATCAGCAAAGTCTGGAAAAACTACGGTGCTTCCGTTTTCATGATCCATTTCTTTAATTTTATCATCCTTTGCTTTCTGTTCTTCACCTGCATTTACGTTTACCACTCTAGCTTTAACTTTCAAGCTGTCTTTGACACGTTTGCTCGAAAATCCCCTACGACCTTCTTTCTTTCTTCCCACTGATTCTTTTGCAATCCGTATGCTTTCTTGAGCCTTTTCTATAGCTTTTCTTAAAGCAGCTGTAGAAGCAGCCGCTGCAGAATTGAAATCAAGTTCCTCATCAAAGCAAGCATGAGGAAATTCTCCACTTTTAGCCGTTGATCTCTTCTGATAATCCTTATGATTATCAAAGTTAGTTGCTGAAGCTGCAGGTGATGATGATACGTTCGGGGGATATGATTTGACATCAGTATGAAACGGTTTAAAAGTTATATCATCTGATAAGGTTTCGTCTTGAGCGTATCTACTTTGAGATTCAACAGCTGTTTGTGAAGTTTGTTTCTCATGAATATCCACTTTTTCACCGGGACGAACAATGTTTGTCACAGAGGACTTTTGCTTCTCGGTTTCATTCTTTGGTTGAGGAGCTGCAAGTGGTGATGAGGGGACAGTCTTTGGTGCAGGTGACTTTTCATTCTTGGCTTCCTTCTTTGATTCCGGTGATAATACTTTGGAAGGATGTGACTTGAAATTGACCTCAAAAGTCTTGAAATTTTTATCACTAGATAAAGATTCCTCTTGATATTTACTTCTAAATTCAACACTAGTTTGTGAACTTTGTTTCTCAGGAAAGTCACGTGTGCTAGTGTTCACATTATTGTTTTCATCCATGCCCCGTTTCTCAGGAAGCTCGTCCTTGCTTGTGTTCACATTATTGTTATTTTCTGTGGTCTGTTTCTCAGGAATATCCTGCTTGCTAGACTTCACATTAATGTTATTTTCCGTGGTCTGTTTCTCAGGAATATCCTGCTTGCTAGACTTCACACTAATGTTATTTTCCGTGGTCTGTTTCTCAGGAAAGTCGCGCTGGCTGGTGTTCACATTATTGTTATTTTCCGTGGTCTGTTTCTCAGGAAAGTCACGCGTGGTCTGTTTCTCAGGAAAGACGCGCTTGCTAGTGTTCACATTATTGTTACTTTCCGCGGTCTGTTTCTCAGGAAAGTCGCGCTTGCTGGTGTTCACATTATAGTTATTTTCCGTGGTCTGTTTCTCAGGAAGATCCCGCTTACTGGACTTCACATTAACATTATTTGTTGAGGATGATTTCTGCTTCATGGTTTCCTTATCTAGTTGAGAAGCCGATTCATCAATGAAACAAGTGAATCCAGGTACAGCATGTAACTGTGTGACATGGGTCGTCCCATCTAGCCCATCTTTACTCCTTTGGCTGATCTTGTTATATGACATATTATACTGCTTCAAGGCATCAGAAGATTGACGAGACAGATCATCCACGTCTTGAGGGCTCTGGCTTGTTGACGAGGGAGCCCTACAAACAATATTAGCAGAAAAAGTTACAGATTGCGGTTTAAACACGCGCTTTAGTGTGAATCCACAAGAAGAAAGGGAAACAAATACGCGAAACAGCTTAATATAGTTATGCACGCAAAATACGGTTAGTAAATTCTCAGAAACTATAATATTTTACCCTAAAATGGACATTATACAACTATTCAGGCCACAAGAACCAAGATTTGCTATACTATAAATGAAAATGCTGAGTTGGGACACAAATATTCAATCACTGAAATAGAACGATTACATTGAACCCCTATAGAAATAGAAGTTATGTGTTCTAGTTCATGATATTACATTAATTAAGTTGCAAATCTAGAAAAAGACAGCGCGAGTAACTCGAAACCCTAAAACATCTATAACATTTAAAAAAAACACCTGCGCCCCCTTATGAAAGAGTACGTTATCCAACTCAAATAGACCTGAATTTACATATCCTAGTAGTTATCCAGGAAGAATGAACAAGCATAGGCATTCCGTACCACTTCGAACGTGATCCCTCCAATTTCATGATGACAGCATGCAATAAAAAGCATATTCATCATGACAGTGAACAAAGAGTCTAAATTACTCATATAACTTGCATAACAACATTGAATGCAGTTATCAAGACAGAATATTATTAAGCCCCTAACTTAACCATGAGACTGAAAGCTCATGCCTCAAAAATGGCAGGTGTTTAAAACTGTAAAAGTCCATAAGTAATTTATATATATAAAAACAAATCAAGCTTAAATGATGATGATGGTGATGATGATGATGATGATGATGATGATGATGAATAAACCCTAAATTCATCAAATTTACCACAACTCTAACAAACTGATTCCCCAAATTAAACCCCCCAAAACAGCTAATCATGGTGAAATCCAAATCAAATCAAAAACAGAAGCTAAAAACACAAACTTTCACCCTGCACATTGCAAGATTCCTCAAATAACACCACCCCCATTGCCAAAAATCACTTCACAAGCATAAACCAAAAGTGGGTTTCACATCATCTCCAAACAAACAACAACAACCACCATCAATCTCCTTCAACCCCTCAAACCACCCAAAAATTACCTATCTTTATCACGAGCAACCATCTCCTCATACGAAACAGCAATCTCCAACTCACGAAACCCCCCAAAAATCTTCCCGTAGTCCACATCCGACCCATCAGACGCTTCACCAACAGCAGAAAGATCAAGCACCGGAATCGAACAATCAGCAGCAAAAATCTCTCGGTAGTCGTCACCGCTAACCGCCGGAGCTCCGCCGTGGGTCCGGCGGTGGCCGGAGAAGACGCCGTCGTAGGCGTTCTTGCCGGAGAAACTGTTGACATTTGACAGCTTCCTCCGGTGAAGGGGCCGTGAGAGGGACTCCATTGAAGAGAATAATAATCAAAGATGGAGCTCCACTGTGTGAGAATTGGTACCTAGGGTTCTTTAACTTTGTTGAATAATAATAACAATAATAATAATATTATTGTTGTTGTTGGTGTTGTTTGATTTGAATATAAAATATGTTTTTGTGAGAAAGATGTTGGCTTTTGTTTGTTTGGTTGCAGAGGGGATTCTGCATAAACAGGACAAAGTGGTGGTGGTACTAATTTGGTGAAACTCAATAATCAAGACAAGGGTATGAATGTAATTTCATGATTGTGGTATTATTGTAGGTTGTGAATTTTGAAGTTGTTTGATCATGCATGAGTGTGATCTTATTTTTTTATGGTTGGAGTGTAAAATGTGGGATTTGAGATATGACACCTTTTGAGACTTTGACTAGCATTTAATTTGGAACATGTGTGAAAGTTATATGATGATATAATTTTTTGAGACGATGAATGAAAGATTTTGTGATAAAAATTACATATATTTGTTTTCAACGAACAAAAGAGTGTCAAGTAATTTTTCGGGTAAAATTTGTTACTTTTTAACTAACTGTATCATTGTTTTGGACCTAAATGATATGAAACGGGATGCACCATAGCCAACTTGTGGGCTACCGGCTAGCACTTAGCAGACATAACTTGGTTATACGGTAGATGAATTGGACAACACCCCACATAGCTTTAGGCTATTCGGGTGTATGTGATGTGTCATAACCATACAGATATATTTTATTGGTTGGCTATCACATAGCTAAGATAGGCCGGCTAAGGGCTACTTGGGATGCCCACAAACCGACTCTAATGTAGTCGTGACACATGTCAGCTTCTTATTTTATTTCAGGCGGATCCAATGCAATGATTAGAACAGCTAAAGAGTAGTTGGTTTGGCTAGTAGATGAGTATTTAGCATCCTCATAGTTAGAAAGTGGTTAAATATTATTCAAAGTTTAATGTTCATATAGACTTTTTTAGATCGATCAAACGTTCGTTTATCTAATTTCCCATATAAATTTATGATTTTAATAATGATGATAATTGATAAATATCATCACCGACAAAGTTTGGAAAGTAGGCATTCCTTATCATCAATAGTGATAATAAAAGACAAGAAATAAAATCTAATTTTGTTCATGACAAATATTTGTGTTTAACAACTTAAATGTTACATCTTAAACATTAGTAACCTATGAATATCTAGTGTTAATCAATGTTATGTTTGAATTCAGATTTTACTGACTTTGGCTTTAAATCTATTGAAAGGTTACATAAACAACGCATCACGTTTTACATAATGTGATTGATTAGCAGTGTATTGATAACAATTTTGAAGGGCAATGAGTTCTTAAAATAAAAAAATAGGTGCGAATGGATAAAAAGTTTACCTTCCTTAAGTTTTGGTATTTGAAAAGCACAAATCGTGATTCTAGAAAATTATTTCGGTAATTATGTTGGTGCGAATGGAAAATTATTTTTTTAAATTATTTGATAATTATGTTGGTGATACAAGTTAATAGTTTTACACGCATTTAAAATTGTGATTGTGCATTTGTGTTACCCAAACCAAACTAATCGGACGTATTATTTAAATTTA
The DNA here is from genome assembly GCA_018326385.1 of Flaveria bidentis. NCBI lineage: Eukaryota > Viridiplantae > Streptophyta > Magnoliopsida > Asterales > Asteraceae > Flaveria > Flaveria bidentis. The sequence goes on from BJCM01063639.1 coordinate 11,673, forward strand.
AAAAAAATAATATAAAAGTATTCTTCTCTTTTCTTGAAAAGCATTAAAAACTTATTTTATTATAGGGTATTAGGGAGTGCTTTTTTTAATGGATTAGTGGGAATAAGTTTCTGGTATACCGAGTCCAAAAATCAAATATTGTTATTAATATAAGGACAATCGTGTCTATAACATTCAAATTGATTTTGATAATTAACAAATGAAATCGTACCAAAGGAGCTAAATTTGACTTTTATGCACAAATTTTGGCATCCAATTACTGATTTTAGAACCATTATTTATTTATCAATATCTACTTTTAAAAATTGCGATGCTTAGTAATTTATTTTAAATTTTAATGATCTTATTCATTATTATAATCATGTTTCATTTAGTGTGTGTATATACATATACTAGTGAACATGTATATTACACAAGTTGTATAAATAAATATTTTAAATAAATTTTTTTATTAATTATAAAGTAATATATGATTTAAATTATGTATGAGTAAGTATTATAAGTAATAAAATAATGATATTAATTTTTTTAATTTTTTTATTTTAAACCTTTTTTTATCAACAAATAAATTAAACATTTCGTTTCAATTCAAAACAAAACATGTTAAAAATGTCATTTTTATAATATTTTGTGTTTCATAAAAAGTTTGATGTTTTATAAAACATTTTTATAATAATTTATTTCTCTAGAAATAAAAATTAAAAATATCTATTTCTTAATTTTTTTAAAATAAATTTTAATAAAAAAATAATTTAATAATATAATTAGTAATTAATTGAGTTATTTGATAGGAGAGAGAAATAAATTTTTTTTATTAAGAATATGATAGAGAAGTGGAAAACTTATTAAGAATGAATATGATGTTATCATGTGACATTCCTAGTTACTTTTTTATTAGAATAGATAGTTGATCGCGTGCATATGTGTTTTTTAAATTTATATTTCATTTTATACAGTTTTATCATTTACTACAAGTCTTTTTTGAGATTATAAATTATTTAATATTTCTTAAACTCTTATATTGACTATTTAATATTGTTTAATTCGAATTGTATGATATGGGGTTGCTAGTCTATTATGTTTTAAAGAAGAATCACATAAATTAAATGAACAAACAACTCTACATATAATTTTTCTTCTCATAATATGCAAATTTAGGAAAAAAAACATGAAAAAAACCTAACATATTCATAGTTTATCCTTTTAACTTTTCTTCGAACACATATAACACTTGTCTTTTATATTAAACTACATGATACGCTTTAAAAGTTTTCTTCGAGCTTCCATTCAGGGACGTGTCAACTTAAGACGAGTTCCATGCTTAAGTAACACAGATGATCGTGTGGGTCATTGTCGCGTAGGTAACTTAAAAACTTGTTCAAAATTGTTTGTAATCTTTCTTAATTTTTCGTGTGCTGGTGGGCTTCCATTGTAGTACCAGTTACCACACGTCAATGGTCATTGGTCCACAAAATTATTTTTAATCATTTTTTGATTTTTTGGAATTTTTATGTGTTGAATATGTTCATTCAGTTTAAGGAGTTGGTTAGCGTGTCGCATTTGAGCCAACCGGTGACCCCATGTTCAAACCTTGCAACCACCATTTATTTTATTTTGTGATTTTATTTCTTTTGCTTTTTTATATTTTTTTCACTTGAATTACTCTTTTAATCTTCAAAACCGATATGCCACAATTTCATGTGTGTCTTTTATGTATTTAACATTGTTTATGCCACCATCATACACGCTAAAAGAAGTGCACAAACGCATGTTTAACCACGTTAATGGTCATCGTACGGTCTTGCAAGTACTGTTATATAATAATTTTCTATGTTTTTTTAATCTTTAAAATTTAGTCGTTACAACTTCATATGTTTTCCGAAATGCATTAAACCAGATTAATATCACTGTCACAACACATGTAACAAAGTGCCAAACGCATCACATTGCGTGTGAATGGAAATAATTCAAAACTAAAAGAAATTGTATTTTAAACTTGTTTTTTTAATGAAATAACGGTTGTGATTCTTGAAGTGAATAGTACATAAAAGAATAAATAACTTCACCATTCCTAATCGTTTAATGATTCAAAAACGAAATTTACCGATAAATGTGACGGGAAATACAATAGTTATGTTGATAATTTTAAGAGTATGCATGCATAAGGAGTTTATGATCAGTTTTTAGACAAAACCAACACAAGTAAAAGCTTTATTTATTTTTTTAAATGTCATTAATATACAAACCTAGGTCATGTGTTCCCCATTCCCCGTCCTTAAATTCTGTAATGTATTTTTTTATATAACTGAACCAATTAGATTATAATAACTATATAAGAATTAATAACATTTTATTAAAGGAAAATTGGATTTTAATAGCCGATAATAATTCATACTATTGATTTGACCGATAATTATCTCAACTTTCATGTTTTACCACAACAGTCCCAATAACATAATTATTATATATCCACACTTGATTCGTACTTATTTTAGGCTCGATTTAACTTTTGTGTTTTTTATTTTTTCATTCATAATCATTATTGTGAACGAAATCAAGCATAGAATTTTAATAATTATATTACTAGGATTGTTGTTGGTTATAAAAATAAAAGTTAAGATTGTTACCGACCAAATCAATAGTATGGTATAATATCGGGCAATGAGTAATATTTGGGATTATTAAAAGTCAATTTGTATTTATTAAATAACAAACTTATGTCATAAATACTAAAATTATTAAATATCAAAAATGACCACGTTAGTTATCTTAAGTTTAAAGTGGAATGTTAATTTTGCCAAAATAAAGTAGTTAGATATAGTATATGTGTAAATATACATGCATATTTGATGTCATATATAGTAACTTAGGGCGGCTGTCATCAAACCAGATTAGTCGTTGGACTATATTTTCAAAGTTTAGAATCTTATTTACTAATTTATTAACTTATTTAGACTTAAGATTTAGTTTATTCTAAAACTGTGAATACTGAAGGACCATAAAGTTGTCATGTGACATGTAGGTCACATATTCGAGTCGTTGAAATAATTTTTTGCATAATGCAAGGCAAGTAGAAATGTGTATGTCTGACTCAAGTTGGGCTGACAACTTCCCACGGATGAGAGATCCTAACGCTCAAAGTATTGTGGTTTGATATTTTGGTTTTAACGATTTAAACAAAAAAATCAAACTTATTAGTTACTATCAGAACATGATTCATATTATAAGAAATATAAATAGCTACATATCTTAAAATTTAAAGAATGTATGCATATAAAAAATAAAAGTTAATTGGTTGGTATGGTTTCAAATTTCAAATCAGATTGATATGTAAGACCTAAAAACAATCATAACCTAGTCATCAAGATATAACATTGAGTTAATCATGAAGCATTTGGGAACTATTGGATCGTAACAAAGTTACTATGAACATATAGGGAAAAAATAACTTTTAATCGTCATACTCTCTAATTATATCTAATATACTTTACACATTACACCTACATCATGATCAACTATAAGTATTTAACACGTTACATCTACGTCATGATCAACTATAAGTATTTTTATTATCTCACTCCTCTCAATTATGAGTTAGTTGTTGCTCTTATCACTATTAGTCACTATAACTATATGGTTTAAATAACTCTTAAACATATTAGGTATGGATTTATAAAAAACTAATACTTTCACGTGACACTAGTAAAATAATTATTTATATGATATATACTATCTGAAACTTATTTTAATTTATATATGTATGACACTTAAGTGACACTAAAGTGACATTGATTTATCAACCGTTTTTAAAATTTCAACACTAATAAAAAATAATTATGAATTTGCCGTGGGGAAATATGAATTCAAACCTTCCTGATAATAATGAAGTTTACAAATTTTTATATGTTTATCTTGGTAACTAAGGATAATCAAAGTGCAAATCAAATAATAGTTTATGGAATCATAAAGCTTACGTTCCACCACCGGTAAATCACCACTTTTGCTTTATTTTCTCTTTTGGACATAGATTGGATCTCAATTTGCCTTTTATACATATTCAATATCAATCCATTTTTCAAGAAAGTGTTTTTAATAAAAGAGGCACGATTCATACATTATTCAACTAACTTTATGTCACGTAACATGCAATACCATGCAACTTCTTAATTATATCTATTGACGTAGATAGTAATCAAAGTAAGCTAATTAAACCGTATGATTTATCAATCGTTTTTTGTCATGTTGGGTGGTACAGTGATTTACTTTCTAACCGTATGATTGTAGGTTAAAATTCTATAAAATGTAGACGTGTGATTATACGAGTGGAGAATGGATCCTAAGAAAATCACATAATTATGTGAAAATCAAAGTAAACTAATTAAACCGGTCCGTAATCTATGGATATTTTTATCACCACCCTCTATATACATGTGTGTGTATATATATAGATACGGGTAGTGATCAGATGAAAACCGTAACGTGGTTTTACATATAAGTCACACATAGGTTACGTATATATAATATTTTTTCATTCGACATAGTATTAAGTATGCGTAACTTTCTTTATTATCGTATTTATATTTAACATAATGTATCAAATACTTAAATAACCCTTTTAACAAGTGGTTTTCTTTAGTTTTATCAGAACTATTGGTTTTTTTAGTAACTGGCCTCTATACGAGTGTTATGGATGTATAATAAAGAATGTGTGTCATGGATAAAAAAGTAATATTAATTTTGTTTGTTATTATATCTAATGGTATTCCCACCTTGGATTTTGATGAGTTTGGTGTTACTTGTTTTTTCTATAGGAAAATGTTTGCAGTCTGCGAGACCACATCTGCAGACATCTGCATCAAAATAGGTGTACCAAATGTCTTCAATTTGCAAGAAAAAGACTATTTTTTTAATGTAACATCCGACAAATTTCAAAATTCTGAAACTAAACCCGAACTCACTTTGAACTTTCATACAATGGAAAATTTAATATTTAAAATATTTATTATTTTTTTATTGAATCAAACGCGCTAAATGTGCAATTTAAGCAATATTGAAACTTGTTTGATTCATTTTAGCATTTAAACAAAGAATAATAATTTATTTATTTATTTATAAATAAATATTTTTCATGAAAGTATAAATCTTTATTTATCATTTTACAATAAATAACTAAATGGAAAAGACTTATTAAAACTTATAAAGTTATAAAATGAATTTTAATAAAATTATAAA
>BJCM01063640.1:0-18496 GCA_018326385.1 Flaveria bidentis
AATTAAGTAACTCAAATTTTAAAAATGTTCCAATCAGATCACTCATTTTTATATTTTATACAAATTAAAAGTCATAACATATTTTTTAGCATGTTATACTTTTGGATTCAGTTAGAAAATATTTTTTTCTATCTTTTGATGCTGATATAGAACGTTGACGTAAATTTTAGACACTTTTTTTTTATTTTTTTCATAATTAACATGTTTTCTTTATTTTTAATATAATTTTATATATTGAAAATTCTAACTCCTATGTCTTTTACATCATTACTTTCTTATCATAATAAAATTTGGTAATGACTCGATTTGATCGTTTGGAGGTCCAATTTAAAAAAAAATATGCATGAGTGACTAAATTAGAACACTTTTGAAACTTGATTATTATTCTGTGACATTTTCCCTTTTTAGTATATACATGTAGAATTATAGAAATGTTTCTTTAAATATTTTCCTATTTCAAAAATTTCAAATTATAAGTAAAACATTTCTAGGAAAAATTTATAATGGGAGCCTAAATGTATATTGTTTTTCGTGAATCTAAGTATAAAATATAACTATTTTTCTATAAAAAGTAAAACTTAATAGTTTTAGATATAATAAAACTATTCAAGCGCGCATGCAATTAACAACTTATATAATAATAAACATATATAGTAATGAAAACATTTAAAACTGTATATAGTGGTTTAAAAGATTATAAAAAGATTTTGTTTATACATGATTAGGTTAGTACACGCATGTTCCTTTATATATTCTAAGATACTAAAGATTATAAATAAATTAATTTTTATTAACTGTGTAGTACACGGATACTAACCTAATCAGTAAATATAATAATGTAATTTTTAGGGTTAAGTCCATTAGGGTTAATCAGAATTACATACTTAGCCATTTATCAACTTTCATAGTCGAGACTTCATTTGTGTAATTTCTAACTTCATATGAAACCTTTATTTTTAATTTCTTTCCTAATTAAAAAGATTAAAATTTTAACAGCCTTTTTAGTCATTATGTAATGTTTTTTAGAGGTGTATACTCATGCAGATTTTGTCTACTTTTTCTTGATTTTATTAATTTAGTACTACGTCTAAACTAAGTAGATTTTTCTTGTTTCATGATTTAAAGAGCTCTTATTCAGTAGCCTCTAACAAAGCCAAGAGGGCTAAGTCTGGGCCTTATACTCTATACAACACTTGATAGATTTGCATATTGTTGCTATTATGAATATATAGATTAATAAATTCACCTTTGCATTAGTTAATCCCTATATAAACTTGAATGATTGATTGCATAAATTGGCCTAATACAGATGCATTTGTGGGGGCATGGATCTCAATATAGAAGAGGCCCTGAATCCTTAAAAGGGACACAACCAACAGCCATGCTAAGACTACCATGTTACTGTTGTGCACCGCGGTGTCACAACAACATTGATCATCCTCAGGCTAAACCACTCAAAGATTTCAAAACCCTACAGACACATTACAAGAGAAAACATGGGACCAAGCCTTTTAGGTGCAGTAAATGTGGTAAGGCCTTTGCGGTTAGAGGTGATTGGCGAACCCACGAGAAGAACTGTGGGAAACTTTGGTACTGTAGATGTGGATCGAACTTCAAGCATAAAAGGTCTTTGAAAGATCATATTAAGGCGTTTGGAAATGGGCATGCAACATTTGGGATTGAGGGTCAATCTTGCTTTGAATTAGAAGAGAATGAAACCGCAAATTTGGAGACTACTGATCATCATTAAGAGAGTAATCTTGTTATGGTTATAGTTGATTAATCAAAGTTCTCTATTATTGCTAAAGATTATATCGATTAAGAACACTTTTGGAGGACCCTTATTATTTACTAGCTACTATGGATCTTTGGCTTAATTTATGATTTCGTCGGGGAGGCGAATTCTCTTTTTCATTTTCGTTGTACTCTCCTTTGGAAATATCAAGTCGGAATCATCAGTCTTGTCCTTTAGTGTGAAAAGAGGGATTTGTGTTTTGAAGTAGGCGATTTTTGCATGAATCAATGGTTTCTAAACAAAAACTGAAAATATATTGATTTTTAGGTGTTCTGCTTGTTAAACTAGTATATGTTGCCTATGTGGCATGGGGTGGCAGAAGTCTACTACGATGTGGCATGAGGTGATAGAAGTCAACATCCGGTAGTCTAACTAACACAACATGTCACATAGGTAATATCAGCTGGTTTAACTTGTGAAACATCTTTTAGTTTTCAATAAGAAACCGAAATACTCTTAGTTTTCACTTAAAAGCCGTAAATTAATGCAAAAACCATCTACTTCAAAAAAAATCATGAAAATGAGAGTATTTTATTAGCGTGTCAACTTGAAGAGGGATGTAACAAGTAAAAAACTTTTGTTAAACTAGTTAGTGTTGTTTTGCTAAGAGTGATGGCTTCTAGTGTAGATTTAAAACATCCACACCGAAAATCATCAACTTTTGTAAAACAACACTAGTTCATAAAAATTCAACAAGTAAAAACGGAGGGGTGCGTGTGTATGTTGTGCAACACTCTTATGGGACTTCTGGACCAACAATGGTACCCTTTTTTTTCAGTGTTCGAGTACAAGTAATTAGTTTATGGATTGTACTAGGTTTTTATTGTTGGTAGATATTAGAAAAGGATATATATCGAGAGGTCACTATCGATTTTGTTTAGAAAGTGGTGTCATAATACATGAACTCTCAGCTTTAACTAGAAGATATTAATTAGTCATCGTACCTAAAATATAATTGAAAATATACAAATTTATGTAGTGCTTGAATATAGTTTTAATCTTGATATATTATTAAATCTAGTTGTATGATACTATATGTTTTGATAAAAGAAACCTGAAATTGAAGAGTGATATGCAACACCAAGAGCATGTTTGTTTTTAGCCTCGATCTTAATGATTAAGATGTTTGAATGATTTAATATTTAATGGTTCAAACTGTTTGTTTCGCGATCAAATGTTTGAATGGTTCAGACATTTTAATGATTCAGACTTTTATTGGTTCAACACTCAATCATTTAGAAATTACCAAACAACCCCTAACATTATCATAATATATGTATAGTGGCCCAAATACACTACAGTAAGCTCAAGAAGCAAATTTCGAAACCAACATGCGTATAACTATATTAGCAACTCCACGGTATTCAACTACAGTGTTATGCTATTGGAGTTTATACATCACCGTTGTTAAAGATAGCTAGTGGTTTGCATGCATATAGATCATGAGCGAAATAATTTGTCACCCAAGACAACATAACGAGTAGCGACTGAAATAATACGACACTATCGGTCCCTTCATGTCTCATAAATAGGCTATGAAAAGGAGGTGGTCGATATGATGGTTATAACTTAAAACTATATTTTTTGCTTTGCTCATTAAGATAGTCTTATGGTGAGTAATCATCCAGACAAATACATTCTTATCTGTAGTACACGTGTCATCTCTCCGATGATTTCGTATGTTTTACATGAAAAAAAGACTTTCTACAATTATATATAAGAACCAAACTATTAATGTAAGAAAAAACTACCAAGTTTATAAGAATTTGTGTTTCTCAAAAAGTAGTGGAATATAATTAAAAAGTTGTAGAAAATAACTTACTTTGGTAGTTAAATTACATTTCTGTGGACCGGAAGAATCATATAGGTGAATAATGTTGCTACATTTATTGCGTCAATGACAACCATAAAGCTTTTCTCTGTACATATAATTATATTTATAAAAAAAACAGTTATATACAAGTAAAAGCAAGTTGAGACTAAGCCCAACTCAAACATGTAAATTATTTATGACCCAAGCTCGAGTTTTAAGCATTAAGCTTAAAACAAATCGAGCTTGATCTCTTTAAAGTTATAAAAGCAATACTCAAGCTTCAAGCTTTGTTAAACGCACGCTCGACTCATGGTCTTTAGCCAGCACTGAGAATGCATACTTTGCAAGTTGTGAGCTTATCTGGTACAACACTATCAAACCACCATATACCAGATTAAAGAGATTGATACATGCATAAAGGACTTGTACCATTTATATGGTATACGTTAGAATAGATGACCAGCAGAATCCAAAAGGCATAACATCATTTTCAAATAAGCATGAAGTTTTATATAAAGTACAAATTAGAATAGCAGCACATGTGTATTTACATATTGTTTATCCTTTATCTAATTGTTACCCTTTAATCTTGCGAAGGGAGCTTAACAGTAGTAATTCTCAGTTTGAATTATAACACGCGTCGAATAAAGGAATTTGCATCTACAAGCCTACGTCCGAGGGTAAGCTAATCTCCAGAAAGTATAAGCTGCAAAACATGAACAAACATGTTGGGAAAAAAACACTCATTTGCATACATTTTTTGACTTTTGTGGTCAAAGAAGAAAATTCAAGGATCCAAAATATATGATTTCTTTTGGATTATGAGAAAAAAAAAACAGATCTAGTGTTAAACTACATAAAAATGATCTTCAGATACATGAATCTTGATCTCTAATGAATAAGAAGTCATGACGGAAATATATTAAAGAATAGAATGTTTGACCATAAAAGTCAAAATGGTTTACCTTGCAGACATGAAGGCCATCCCAAAGAAGACGGCTTTAACAGCTTGTTTCTGTCCAGCATAATCAAACGCTAACGGAAGCATTTCATGTAATGTTAAAAAGGCCATAACTCCACCGACTGTTTAGCGTAAAAAGTAAAAGTTAAATAAAAAATACTAAAAATAAATTTACAAAACTTGATTAGTTGTTTAACCAATTAACAAAAAGAAAAACAATTACAAATTTAGAACCTGATCCTAGCAAGCCCTCAAGAATCTCAGGATCTAGGCTACTTGGGAAGAGATATGCTGCAGAATGCATATAAGTGACCATAATTAGAGTTACAATTATTTGCTAGCAAGTTATTCACTCAGTTCAATGAACTAATTTGAAAATAAAAGGGCGGAATATATGCTCTATATGTATAATTTCTTTATTTTGTTCCTTAATAGAATTGAGTTTTCTAGTCTTGAAAATGCTGTCACAATTCATACCTACAATGATGACACCCAAAGGCTCAGCAAAGCCAGAAACCGTCGCCAATTTAAACGCCTGCCATTTGCTGAAGCAAACACATTTTTGCTAACAGTATAAGTCAAGAATTTCATTTATGAATTATGATAAATTTAAGTCCATAATAGTTATGAGATGAAGTGTAGTTCATAATTTAAATCTAAAGTAGACTCACCTCTGTGTTGCAAAATAAACTGGAAGTGCTACAGCAACACCCTGTCAAACTAAGATAGTCAATGAAGTGCAGAAATTTAAAAAAAAAAAAGCACCAGAATGAAAATTAAATATTTTCCCATCTGAGAAGGTAAAAAATTACAAAATTAGTAAAGGCCAGAATTCAAATTTACCTCTGGGATATTGTGCAAGGCTATGGCTAGAGCCAAGTTAAGGCCAACACGAAGACCCTACAACAAAGCATGCATGTAACAACAAATTATCTATTTTAATGAGGATGAAAAGTTCAATAGGTACGAACAACCAGAATTGCTAAACGTTAAGTTTCAAACTAATGAAGGTATCGTGCAAAGTGATGATACACTTGTAACTAATTCGTATATGAAGTTTTTTCAATTTATCCCCAAAATAAATCACATGTTTACCTTTAGTGATCCAAGGAAAACAGCCATTCCTTCTGGAAAATTGTGTAAGCTTATGCCTTCAAACAAATTAAATAAAGCAATCAACTATCTAAGTCTAAGACAGTGATATACAAACAATATTTAAAAATATTCAAGATTTAGTCAAGAAGCTCAAGATATGAAATTGGATCTTGATGCCATGATGCATGAACTAAAAAATAATATAACAGAATCAGTTCTCTTTTAGAGTTCAAATTCTATGAAAAAAACAATTTGACCGAATTCTTAGTATGGAAGAAGCAATCTTACCAACTGCTGTTATAATGCCACTAAATAAAACTTGACGACGATGTTTTTTCATGATATCTTTTCCCCCTTCATCTACTTGTTTCTGTTATTTTGCATAAAAGTTACCATTTTGTAAGCAACATACGTGGCAAATATGGTTCAAGAGCATATATTTTCATTAGGAAAATAAAATACTTGACCTTTTTATTTTTAGTGTCTATTGTAGGAGCTAGTGATGGTTCCGGAATAAAATTAGCGATAATGGCAAAGAAAATGACACCTCCAAAGAACTGTGAAAAATGTCAAATTCTTAAAGAGAATACAACTATAGTTCAAATGGGTATATTTATAATTTAGAAAGTAACTAACTTACCCAAATATTGCCTTTCAGAAAACCAATGGAATTTATAGCGTTATGGGCCAAATCAAAGAAAGATATGCTTAGCATAAGTCCTGCAGCAAAACCCTGCACAAAAAGAAACTAAATTTTTTCTACTGATAGCAAATTTTCTACTAAAATGCAAATAAAATAAATGGGACTTTTCAGAAACAAAGATTTGTACATACCTGCAGAAGTCCAAGCATCTTCAAATTTGGAGCTTTAGTCAAAATCACAAAAAGCGCCCCTATTCACAATACAAGATCGTGCATTAGAATTAAATAAGCAAACATACTTAAGAACTTGGATATCTAAATAATAAAAAGACAAAGATGAAGCCTATGACATAGATTTCCATAGTTGATGCAATTTATAAACAAATTCAACACACAATTTGCCATAAGTTTCATTTTCATTACCATTTTTTGTAAAATAGAAGCAACAATTATGACGTATCAAATGAGAGTGTGTGCTCAAAATTACAAATGAACGTCTCATTTTGGAAGAGGAGTTGAACACTAAGTAGAAAACTGTAATTGACCAAAAGAACGACAAACATTCCTACGAAAATCAATTTAAAGATCTAAATCTAGTTATTAGATAGACTTATCTTGAGAAAAGTAATAATAACTAAACATATTTTGATTCCTGATTTGCCTCGTCTATGACTCTGGCCTAACTTGAGTGAACCTAAAAGCCCAGATCACATACTTAACAAGCATTTCTTTCCCTAATCATCATTTTTCTGTTAGAAATCATCATCATCAGAGTTCAGAATTCAACAGCATGGGGTTACTCTTTTCTTCTTCATCAATCATCATCATTATCACGTAAACGAGATTAACAACCACACTAATCCTCACCAAGTGTACCACAACCACAAGTAGCCTACTAACTAAACCCACGTGTTTTCGAATCCAAAAGCTTAGCCATCAAAAGCACATCTTCTTTGATAGATAAAGATTGTAACAACTGACTACATTACACTCAAACTGCTCAAAACAACTGACATCCAAGCAAAATAACACGATCAAAACACAATTAGCAGATAAACCCTAATCCCCTTCAGCAGATTACAGCACCAACAAACCGATAAACCACAAATTAACCACCAAAACTCAAAACCATCACAAACCCACATAGCATATACAATCTTTAACAACTACAACTCACGAAATCGAAACGAAATGAAGAAATCAAAACTAGGGTTAGTGATTGACTGACCTAAAGATGTACTTAATCCCCCAACAAGCGAGAGAGAAAGAGCAACCAAAACCTCCGAATCCATCATCAAATTCTTCAAAGAAACAGAGGATTTAGAGAATCAGTAGCTGTGAAAATTGAATTGAAACAATTGTTGATGTTTATAGAGTTGTTGATGGTGGTGATAATGTTCGAAACTGCTGACAGTAGGTCTCCGGTTGCCTTCTGCCCCAAATTGTTCCATCAACTACTTTTATAGTTTTATTCCAATTTTATTAACCAAAGCAAAGGGGTCATGTGTCAAAAAGAATCTCATATTCATAATTTTTAATTTTATGGGTTCTTTTTATATTTTTATTTTCAAGACAAAAATCGGCGGAGTTTTAGCTGTGTGAAACAGCCTACTCTACAAATTACATGGTAAATTTGGGTACATCACGTCGTGAAGGAATCTTGCCACTCTTCACATTTTATGTATAGCGAGCGTTAGGTTGAACATCAAGTACGTCTATTTTCAAGGCAAAGAATATAATAACAAATAAAACAAAGAGTAGATGACGTAGGTGAAATGTAAACATTACAGCTTTTATGTTTAAACATAAAAAATTACTGCTTTAGTCTTTATTGTTAACTTAAACGGTATTTTTTGGTCTTTATATAAATGTTGTGGTTAAGATTTTTATGTTAGTAGTCCAAATGATTAAGTCTTAATGTTACTTGAAGAACGACAATATGTTGTACGTATATTAATCATAAAAGATAGTGATTTGAGTGCAACTGTTACATGAAAACTGATATGTATTGTTTGCTTGTTAATAACAAACATGATATTTTATAGGTATTCTTTCTTTTAAGTTTTTTTCTTCTTTTCACTCATGTAAAGCAAAACTATACATAACTTTAATTTTATTTAAAAAAATTCAATAAATACTTATGTATTAATTAAACTTATTTTATGGTAGACTATTTATTACAAAAAATTGGGTAATTTAAGTTCCCTCCATCAAAAAAATTAAGTATATTTGGAGTAGGTTAAAGAACCATTTCTTTACATAAGAATCAAGATTAAAAATATTAACATGGCATGTATCGTGCGTCTAATAATTGATGTGCTGGCCTTCACTGTTTTAAATAAAAACTAAACTACTTTTTTTGTCAAAAGAAAAATTAAAAATACGTACGTTTTCGGTTTTCCATGGAAAATTAATGTATTTTTTGTCAACAGATATTAATAAAAAAATATTTTTTCACTTGTCATATTCTTAAGTTATATATTTTATACTTGTCATTTTTCTAAACATGCTCAATTTATTTTCTCTTCAAAAGAATATTAAATTAATTTAAACACTCAAATAATTTCTCTTTCTTCATAAAAATTAATTAGGTCAATTGATACATTTTTCTTTCTTATCTATATTTTTTAAGAATCAAACTATGTTTTTAAAAATAAAGTTTATTATGAAAATTAAAATTCATATATTTTCTAAAACATTGAACCTTTCGAAATATAATATTTTAAATCATTTATTTTTTTAAAAAATTATAAAAAATATAGAATTTTCTAAAAGCAGTTTTATTAAAACAACCAGAATAATAAAAAACTTGAATTTTTAATAAACAAGATTTTTATAAACAATAAACTTTTATAAGAAAATCTTAAAACAAATATTTAAAAATGAAACTATTTAGATAAGAGAGTTAAAAAATAGTATAATTGTTTTATCTCTTGAACAATTACGTATATGTAATTTTATGCATATCTTATATTAAAATATCGTACTGTAACTTTTCGTGTTTATTACTAAATATAATTCGTTTAATAAATGGGTATCTAGACTATCTATTTATCTATATATTTATCTATTTATAACCTATCTATTGTTTATTTACTTGAAATAACTATTCATATGCAATTATAATCATATTTTATCTTCAAACATGGTTTTATAATTCACAAAAAATTTACTAATTATTTATTATTTTATTTATTCAACTCGTGTAATACATGGGTTACTAACCTAGTAAGTATATATAATACTCTTGAATTGTAAAAAAGATATTTTTTTCTTTATATTGTTACATGATAAAATTAGTTTTATATCCCGTCCGATGACTAGTTATTTTAAACTCATAATAACATAACTATTTAAATCCAAAAACACCATGAAAAAAAACAAAAGCAATAGTTTCATTAACCTTATATGCACACATTATACCCGCCACCATTATTTACACTTTGTTCCGTCATTCTAGAAACATATGTTTCACCTATGGTATATGATCATTGAATATTGTTTCAACTCAAGAGGGTGTATAAAAATCAAACGACAAGTAACTAAAATTGGTGTGATGTAATAATGAAGAATGAACATCTTTAGATGATTGTCCCCAACTGGAAGCTCATGATGAAAATGACAAGATCTGAGAAATAACTGTACAAAATTAGATTATATTGCAACACTTGTGAGCTTGCTAGCACCATTGATACACAAGCATGATTACAACATGCACGACTAGGTCACCTCAACTGTGAATTGCTGAAACAACTCAAGCGGACCAAACGAATGGCTCGTGATATAAATAAGAATTTGTTTGCTACGCATCCATAGCTAAATGATTAAACACTTGAAGTTCTTTCCTTGGTCTTCATTCAGTGAAAGGGGTGAAGCTTTCCGCAGCTAGAAAGCGAAGACCCACGAAGACGAGATGATCCCAAAGCAAGTATGAAACTAGAGCCATTACTTGACCAAGAACGCCCCGCTCCCTCTTTTTCGACATATGCGGTGGCAGGTTACCAGAGAAGAGGGGACAACTTTTTTCTCCTTTGCTCAATCGTTTTTCACAGGATTTCTCGTTACTCATGTCAGCATTCTCACTTCTGATATCTCCAGGTCTTGTCACCAAAAACCTTCCCCGATTGACAAAACGTTCCGCTACTGATACTTGAAAAAGCTGCTTTCAAGGTCTCCTCACTTCGGTGAGAGTACTTTAGAATATGTGGGCAAAAGGTTAAATGTGCCCCAAGTAAAGCCTTAAGAGGTCTAAACATGGAATTTAGTGAAATAAAATTTTTTATTTAGAAATTAAAACCATAGAATTAGGAACCATACTTAGTATAAGTGACAAACTAAGGACCTATGTGGACCAACTGTATTGTGCATGGAGAAAATGAAGTTAATAGAATCAAATCAAATTAAGTTTATGTACATGAATCAACCTTGGAAACTCATTAAACTTAAATATAGATGAACCTTCTCCTACAAATTTCACTTCTCTTAAATCATCATCACCAGTGGAATTTGATAATGCACGAGTACAAGGTTTTACATCCTTAGATGATATCTATAGCCATTTAGTATCACTTGATGAAAGCAAAAATAAGATAAATTTTGTATTAGCTTATGATGGAGAACCAAGTACCTATGAAAAAACAATTGGATTTTCATAATGGGTAGAAGTCATGAAGAATAAAATAGACGATATAAAGAAAAACAACACTTGGATAGTAACTAATTTACCCCCAAACCCAAATCCAATAAGGTTAACATGGGTATTCAAGATAAAAAGAGTTGCTAACAAATAAATTACTATATACAAATATAGTAGCTTTAGCATCACAAGAAGGATGGCCAATACATTCTTTAGATGTAAAATCAACCTTCTTACATAGTGATTTAAAGGAATATGTTTACGTAACTCAACCATATGTAAAGAAAGGAAAAAAGAAGTTAGTCAATAAATTAAAGAAGGCAATATATGGATTACAACAAGCATCAAGAACTTGAAACCTTAAACCGAATAGTACACTATAAAGGAATAAGATTACTAACATGAAGCTTAATTATAGATATTACCACCGTCAGAAAAGTGGAAAACAAAACTAAAAGTAGTGATTTATGACTATTAAAATACTATCTTAAAAATGAGTAAGACAAGAAAATGAAAAACTTTTGTTTAGAGCAAGCTCCTTATGCTCAAAAAGTATTGAAGGTAAAATCGACTTGAAAATTGCAATCTAACAAAATATATCCTATAGAAGCATGATTGTAATTATCTGAAAATAACCAAAGTGAAGTAATAAATGCAACTGGATACATAGAAAACTAACTTGTAGTCTGCATTATCTCACACGTAAAAGAGTAGACATTAATCATGCAATTGAATTTGCAAGTCATTACATGAACAAACCACGAACCATGCACATAAAAGCTAGAACCACCTCATAAAATATATCAAAGGAATTATAGATTATGAATTATAGCGATAGCAGTTATGAAGTAAACCATAGCAATGGAAATGGAATCATCAAAATCTTATTCTACTACAATAATGCATATATAACTTCAGCAAGCCATAAACATAAAACAATAGCACTATCCTCATGCGAATCAGAATTATGGCCATTACTTCTACATCTTGTAAAGTACTATAGCTTGAGGATTACTATGTGAAATTAACTAGATTAAAGGCAAGCAAAGTATCACTTCAATTCATAATAATAAATCAACAATACTACTCATGAAGTATAAATCAACAATACTACTCATGAAGTATCCTATATTTCGTGGTAGATCCAAGAGCATCAACACAAGATACCACTACATTCGTGAATGCATCAGAAACAAACAATTTAAGTTGAACATAAATGGGGAACTTCAGAATGCCAACATCCTTAAAAAAGCTTCGCAAAGTATAAAATTTGTTGAAATAAGGAGCATGCTTGGAGTCAAAGAACTTGGAAGAACAAATCAATATTAGAGGTGAGATTATTAGTATAATTATGCTTATCCTAGGTTCTTTGTATATATAATTAAATATTATTATTGTATAACATATAGTTAGACGGTTGGTAGTTAAAATCCGTTGCACCATTTGTTGAGGGACACACCGTATAAATACCATAAGTAAACACCATTTTAAGGTTAGTAATCATTTATGAAATTAATAAATAATTCTCTATTCAATTTCTGTCAATCCTATCACACATAATCGGGTTATAATATTAAGCAATGTGTGGTATAAATCTTTAGAGGTAACATAACTATGAAGATTCAAGATGCCTAAATTGATTCTTGCGGTTTTTTTGTTTGAAAGATCCTTAATATATTAATGAATATTTTATTTCAATATTAATGAATATTTTATTACATTGTGTTTATCTATTTTATAAACGCAGCCTTAATTAAGCATCCACAAAGATTTTAATCTACCTGAAATAAAAGAGAAATTTAATATTATCATATAATAATGATTTGTTTGTTTAAATTAATCATCTTTTATGTATGTGTATGCAAGACAAATACACGTGAACTCAAAATAAAAAATGTTCATTAAGTTTTGGACATAATCTATGGTTATAATTTCCATGGTGCTAAAGTCATGCAACTCAAAACCAAAATTTGGATCAGTACACCCTCTTGAACATTCATTAAAGTTAAAATTAACCATTACAAAACAAGAAATAAAACTGTTATTATCAGAATATTCAACTTTTTGCCTGCCCTTCGATCATGTTAGTCATTCCACATTGTAAACACACTTGGGTTCGATTCTTGCACCGACGAATCACCAGACCATCCAGCATAGTTTTCCGTTGGCAAATTGTCGTAATCGACCTTAACCATTGCGAGCTCCTCCGCAGTACTCCCTGATTGTCCAAGAAAATTACCTAAATACCCTCCACCACTATAGCTCCCGCTCGAGCTACCACCATTGTTGTTAGTACCATCCATCAAAGAAGATGAAGATCCACCCATGTTCATCAACCCATGAAGCAAAACAGGATTGTTTTGAAGATAACTATTGTAAAATTGAGGTGTTTGACTTGAAGAGTGGTGTGAATTACCATGCATGTTATAAGGGTGATGATGATGGGATTGGAGGTAATTTTGGTGAAAGTGAGGGTCTTGAGTGGAATAATGTGATATTTCAGGGTTATGTAAAGTTAGCAAAGGTTGTGGGGATTGTGTCTCAAATGGTTGTTGTTGTAAAAGAGGGTAGGCTTGTAACACCCCGCCTGCTGTACCCGAGGCTCCAAAGGGAAAACCTGACCCAAGCGCGATCATTTCTTCGCGCTTTCTTGACGACTCAATCGCTTGAGCCTCTTTCAAACGTTTTGCAGCCCCACCACCGATGGGGAGCGTGTTGCTCTCAAGTATACTTTTAACATCATAACGGTTCATGTCAAAGTTTGTAACTGCACTTAGTCCTCTAAACTTTATCGCTGCGATATCGTATGCTTCAGCCGCTTCTTCCTCAGTGCCTGCAGAACATAAAAAACATACATAACTAAAAGAAACATAAATACAAGAATCTAAAATGTTACACATTAAATTGGAACATGAAAGAATTAAATGCAACAAAACAATGAGCGTGTTATGGGGGCCAAAACCCAAAATTAAAAAATTGTAGCTTCATGAAATTACTAAAAACATAATGATTTTCTAATGACAATTAATATTATCAAACAAAAGTATCACTAAACTTGTATACCATAAAATTTGAACTCATAATCACTTAATTAAGTTGTACACCATTTATAAATTTACATTTAATAAAAGCTATGTTAGGTTATTGGTAATCCACATGGTAAGCTAGAGACTTTGTAGTAGATGCATGTACATACATAGGTTTTCGAAGAATTTAAGATAGATCATGAATGAACACAAGATCTGATTAATGATGAAACATGGTACATACTGAAAGTCCCCAAGTAGAGATCTTTGTTGCCTGCAACTCTTCCTATTCTTGCTTGCCATCTTCCATGCTGATGATGTCTGATCATATGATCATTTAACAACTTGTTAATTTCATACATAAGATCTAGAGAAAGAGAGAGTATAATCTAGAGAGAGAAAGAGTATATGTGTTCATTAGGGTTTTTGGTACCTTGTTACACCTCTATACATAGATGCACCACGAGAGAATCCACTACTCTTCCTGTAATTTAATAAAATAACTTATGATTAACTCTATTAAAACAAAAAGAACCAAAAGATCATAGATTATTTTAGTTTAATAAATTGGTGTTCACCTTCTAATGGATGCTACAAATTCTTGTCTAGTCATGTGTTTCATGTCCTCAATTTCCTTTTCATAGTTTGTAATCTGTAGAGCATATGCATTATTCGCGATAAGCCACAACGATATAAACTTATATATACTTGCATGTACTAAAGAAAGCATCAATGAGAAGAGATGTACAGGAAAATTTGTGGTGGTAGAAGTTCCCCAATACTTTAGTGCAGCCATATCATAAGCTCTAGCTGCTTTCTCTTCTTTATCATATCCACCTACAACCCAACAAAACCAAAGTTAATAGAAAAATTTTTCAACTTTAAGGTAGTTAACAAGTTACAAATTGAAGATGATCATAAAAATCAATCAAACTTACCTAGATAAACTGCATCATCGACCGAAGATATAGTATTGCCAAAGAGCAAAAAGGAAACAAAGTTAGTAGTTATCGCGCAAAAATCATACAAACAAAGCTAAAAGAAGTTACAAAATGGTGTTATGAATCATGTTGTTAAAGATTCAAGATTCACATCATCATCTTGATGATTATATGGTTTTTACCTTGACGTCCTTTTCGTGATTGCCCTTCTCTTCTACAACTATTATCCCACAAATGAGCTTCATATCTTCCTGTCCATCTATGCCTGCAATTTGATCATTCAAACAACATAAACATGTTAATGCTCAAAGGTCTTTGCTTTCTTGAATAAAGATTCTTGAAAACAAAAGTATAATATTGTGGATAATGTTATGAACACACACCTCGTTACACCGCGATAGATTGATGTTCTTTGCCCAAATGTATCCAAAGTCCTTCTAGGGTTAGCTTCAACAATGCTTGTAGTAGTATTGCTATTATCATTGCTAGTGTTATGATCATCACCGGTGCTTGTTTCGCAAGTCGAACGCTTTCCGCTGCCCATAGATAGTGTCAATGACTGCAAAGTGCTTGAATTTTCTGGTAGTTCATAGCTTGCAGGTGTGGCAGATAAAGTGTTTTGAACTTGTGGCAACAAACTGTTGTTTGTGAACAGATAATCTGTGTCATTGCCCTTCATGTCATTGTATGTCACAAGATCTGAAGAGTTTTCTGAATTGCTAACACCCAAAAAATCAGCAACTTTAGGGACCTGATCATTGCTACCTTGTGCCCCAATCAAGTTCCATTCTGCACCATTTTTAAAAGATTAAGATGACATTAACAATCAATAACAAAGATCATGTAAGAACCATAAATTAGTTAAGAAACTTAAGAACCTATGAATAATATTATTAGTTTGTGACTTTCTTGTTGGTTTTCTGTGTTCTCCACATATTTGTGGTTCTTATACGCGATACTGGTGATGTGAATGAAAAAGATTGGTCTACTATACCTTGGTTAGGAAAAGGGGTGTCTATGTTATCATGAACAAGACCTAGAGAAAAATTGTGAGACTGAGCAGTGTGAAGATGAGGTGGTAAAGATGAATGAGTTGGAGATAGAGGAAATGAAAGCCAGTTGTTTGAATTCATGTCTTCTTCTTTGCACTTACAAAGCTAATGATATGTGAACTCCTGCACAAATCTACGAACAAAAGGTTTAAAAAAAACACACAAGCTAGCAAGTGATGATTAGTGAATGAAAACACAGAGTTAAAGCTGATATTAATATTACCCTAAAGCTGAATACTTAGAGAGAATTTGAGGGTGAAGAAGATAGTTTTTAAAAAAGATGAAGAGAAGAGGAAAAGAGAGAATTTATTAGAAAGATGGAAGTATTATTAAATAATAAATACTCCTTTATCTTTCTATTCTCTCTTACTTTCTCTCTCTTTTGGTTCATAGAAACCCTTCTGCAATGTTCATTTTAAGTAGTCTGACTCCAGCATCTTACAAATTGTTTTATATGATATAATAATATATTTTGAATATTTAATTACGTTATTAATTCTAGTATGCAAATATAATAATTGTGTTTTATAATAAGGGCAGTGAGGCACGAGCGCCTTTATTATACTAAGTTTAACATTAGTGCTAGTGTCACACGATGTGGCATGCTCATATTGATGGAACATAGAAAAATTCTAATTAGGGGTGGAAATTTATAGGTTTGATTGTAAATTGTACCGGCTAATGACACGTAAATATTGCGAAGGTTATGGTTTCAAGTTTTATTTTTAGTAAAATATTTACATTTGAATTAGAAACTTTTTTTAACAATAGGTTTCCTCTTGAGTGGGTTGGAGGTACGGTCTCGACTGAGATACGGATAGGTGAACTCGATTAATATAACATTTATCATCCGGATTAGAGTCGTACATTTTCCATTGAAAATTTTTTTTTGGTTTGTTTCAGTATGTGTCGGGAAGGGTTGATTCACACAGTAAAAAGATAAAACCAAATTTTAAATATCACGTAACAAAAATATGTTAGGTTCGCGATCGGTTATAATCAAGTTTGGCAGGTGGTGTTATAGTAGATAGAGGGGCGACCAGTGGTATGTAACACTTATAGCAGGTATCTAGCAAAAACTAGACCATTATGGGCTTAATTAGGATGGTTGGATGATCGAACTATTCATAAATACATCTATGATCGAACTAATGGTCCATATAAATACTTTTAATATTGTAATATCATAAATTATAACTGAATTATGTATTAGTTACCAGCGTGATTGCTTAATGGATGAGATAATGGATAAAAGAGTTAGTTTTATTTTATAAATATGGTCACTAGATGTTTGGGTAATTTGATTTATAAGAATCAATATAGTTATAGAGCTTAATTTTTAAATAGTTAATGAGTTTATAGGAAATTCTAGAATACGTATTAATTAGTTTATAATAATAGGTTAGTAAAATGTAAAAGATCTAGAGGGTCGATCTCAAAGTTTTCTTGCTTGGTGGATGTCAAAAATTCTTTAGGGTTGATATCAAAATGACATGGGGTTGGTGGTGAAATTTGTTAAGAGTCGGTCGTTATTAGATCACCTATGTATTATTCTAAAAATAAAGTGATTCTGTTTATACAATCGAGTAAACATGTATATTTAATTGGGTAATTGAGTAGGGTAAACAAATATACGACGCAATCCCATACATGTCCCACATCTGCGGAAAAAAAAATTAATCTCAAACCCAGTTTTGGGTTTCAGGTATTACCATCAGGTTCGGGTTTGATTGTCATCCCTAAATAGTATAAAAATATCATGGGGCCACCTGATGTTGACAACTTAGTCCGCCCTGCATATTGAGGTGGTTTCATTGCAAAGATGTTGAGATGGAAGGGTACGATGAAAACAAAAAGGGAAATTTGAAGAGGTGTGGCTAATTCCCACGCATAACCACTCCCTCTAGCTACAACAATGAAGGGAATTGGTAGGGTTTTGACGTTATTGATAACGACAAGTGTAAGATTGTGTGAAAACATCAGCACCAAGGTGTGATGGTGTGGCAAGATGGAGGGTGTTGTAGACCATTGGCTTAAGAGGTTTCAGATTGATAAATGTTTATAAATACGAATGAAGGTATAATTACATATAAATTAATTCAAAGGTGCAACAACCCCACGGTGACCACTTAGACCTGCACCTACATATTGATCATGTGGTTCCACCTCAACAAGAGAAGATGTTGAGGTGGAAGCGTGTGATGAAAACAAAGAAGGAAATCGAAAAGGTGTGACGTTAGCACTGATGTGGAGTGCACGGGTGTTTGGTACAATTGAACCCAATACGACAAGGCAAGATGCGGGGGTGCGACTGACCAATGTGGACAATCTAAAGAGTTATACTTTGCACATAATGAGTTGATATTACTTACACTGATACATGCACATAAAGGGCTTTACATAATGTTTTCAGAACCGGACCACACAATAAACCAGACGCATTACTGGTCCGTTGGCCAAGCCGCTTCAACCAGTCAGACCGAATATAAGAACCGGATAAATTATAGTTATTTTAATAAATATATGTAATATATA
>BJCM01063641.1:0-13131 GCA_018326385.1 Flaveria bidentis
AAATATAAAAAATATTAAATAATATTATTAGTAATTAAGGTAAATTATTTAATAAGAGAGAGAGATGGTAAAATTTTGATAAGGATGATTGTGGTGTTGTCACGTGTTATACCAAAATACTTTGTTATTAGAACAGAAAGATACTTTTAAAATCAGATTTGATAATTTAAAAAGAAACAAGAATAAATAGGTGTAATGTTATCAAAACTTGGCAGGCCGACACAACTGTTACGTTGAGTTGCCATAACCCTTTATAAAAGAGCGTATTAGTTGGTGACTTAAACGATTGATGGTTATTTATTACATTAGCTAAAGAAAACCGTCAACATAACTCCATCATTGGTGACTCAATTCATGTTGTGTGCTTAGGATTAAGCTACCACTATTAATCAACTACTGTTGTTCATAGTCGCTTCTTATCTGTTGCTCTTAATTAACTATGTATGAATCAAGGTTAATGAATGGTATCTTTGTGTCATTTATTAGTAGTGATTTACTACTAACGGTCATACATCACTGATGGACCAAATTGCTACTGGTTTTAGTTACTACTGTTAACTAGTAGCAACTTACTAATTATAATTCTAAACTGAATATCATTTCAATGCAACATTTCATCACCTATGCATTGATGCACATCCGAAGCAAATTCCAATGACTTTCCAACTAGGCAAAGTAAATTTGTTCTACACTGTCCTGACAATGGGATCCCACCATGGGCGCCTTACCCTAGGGTGCTTCATCCGCAAAAACCAATCCTGGTTCATGGGTGCTTAAAATCATAAGAGTCTTGAACGAGTGAGTATTGCACCACTCTTAACGCGTATCAATGTTTATATTCATCTTTCTTAGTTAGTCTTAAGTAAATCATGATTATTCAAAATAACATGTTAACATTAATACCGCCAACGATATATACAACAAAACAAATTTTATTTGTGACAAAATTTTAAATTTAAACATATGGCTTTATTTGCCTTCTAATAGGAAAAAAAATAAAGATTTGGATTCATATGTACATTTATGTGACAGCACTATAAAACGTATTACATATGATGATATCTTAATATATTAAATTTTTTAATAATACGGTTATTAAAAGTTTATACAGTTCTCTGAAAAAAAAGTGATTAAAAGATTGTTAAGTACTTTTATGTATTAGAATAAGATATAGATGGAAGTGTTAGATTGAGTAAAGAAAGTTAAGGAATATCGATAATATGTTAGTGAAAATGCATAGAAGATATGGATAACATCCCTATTTTTTATGTTAATTTGCTTAAAAGTATGTTAAACTTGTTTAATACAAAATCCAAATCTTCAGTCATGATACTGGTTTTAAAAATATTTGTACAAACAACCATACTTGTTTTTGATTGATTATGAGTTTTATCCAGTTAAAAGACTCAAATTGAACACATAAATATATTTTCAATCTAAAAGCGATACATGATTCTTAGATTATTTAATGTTTGATCTATGATTTCCGCATAATAATTGTCAAAGTAAGACTTAAATCTGAAATACACGCCTTATGTGCAAAAAGTGTAAACGAATGGTACATTGGGGAGCATTATGTCATTTGAGAAAAAGTTTAATTGAGAGAGACTACTTGTGCAAATCGTTCAAGAAGATACTAAGGAAATAAACAACAGGTTCAAGAAGATACCAATGGTTATCACTTCGAACTCGAACTCGAATAGAAGACATCAAGCAAACGGACAAAAAAAAGTAATAATATCAACATAACAGAATAAATTTAACAAACGTGTTAAATTAACGCAAGTTTTCACAAAACAAATAGGTATTGAGAATGATTTTTAATAACTAAAATAACTTGACAAATCAAAAAGTGTAAAATATAAAAACCAAAAAACTTTTGTGGCCAAAACATAAAAATTAAAAAGTCTATATAGCTAAGACTTTACTATTAAAGGTAACTTTGTAAAATAATAACCAACTTTCAAAACGGTTGAATACAACCGGAAATTTAGGTATATATTTTTTTGAACGGCCAACGAATAGTTTTTAAGTCCGGTCACCCAAGTAAACCCAATGGCGAAAGGTCACCACGCCTGCGAACACAGACAATGCTGGTGACTCGGCTCGCCCACCATTTAAGGAAAATTTAGATATATGAGTTCTTAAAGTCTGATTTAGAGTTGTACTTTATGTAAAAAATTGTTATAATCCATACTAGTTAATGAAAATTGAATGAAATGCCTATTTGGACTCTTTAGATGTCATTAATAATATTTTTTTAAAACGCCGATTTTAGTGAAGTTAGACAAAAAAATTGATAATTTGGTGAATTAGTCAGTCAAATTAACTAAAAATAAGTTCAGTTAATTAATTATACTCTTAAATGTTGAAATATAAGGTAATCAAACTTGTTTCGATGAATTTTGATACTAACGGATCATGTTGGTTTCAACATGAGCTATTAATACTCAAATATATTGCTACATGTATAAGTGCATATAATTCATTTAAAGAATTACAATTGATACGATAAAGAAACAACATTCGCATCCTATGATAGAGATACGTAAGCATTCTTAAAATCGACTTTAAATATCATGAGTTTTTCTATTATACTTTTGCACTAATCCACAATTTCATTCATAATTAACGAGCAGTCCAAAACTTGTTGACTCTTTATAAAAGCATATTAAATCCCACTTAACAAAGAATCTTAAACAAATGGTTAGAACTTTTTCAATCGGTTTAATAGTAATACCAACAAGACTAATCAGTCTAAAGTCTTTTAAAAGGACTTGGGTTTTTAGAAATATAAGTGACAAATAAGAATTACAACCTTTTGGGATGTCAAATGCCATACACCACTGTCTTAAAACAAAGGTCTCTCACTTCGAAATAAGGAATCAAATCTCAAATCATAAAACAATCAAGTCTACTAAATGTCCTCCTGCGTAATCAACTCTTGTAATCTTAAACCCCCAAAGTGATTAAAGTTTGTAGTATTAAAGTGAGAAAAAGTCCAACCCTACATCTCTTTATTAGGAGTCCCCACCAAGTTCAAATCACTAAATAAACAAATATAAACCATGATGAGAAGATATCAAATATATTTTTATTTTTCGTGTTTGATAGGCTTTCTAATAGGAGTTTATGGTTTCCCGGTCCGACCACCTAAAACCAAATCATAATGAACCGGACCGGTTAGGGAGCCAATCCCCGGTCGAACCGGTCAGTCTGATCCGATCGTAAAAACATTGGTACTAACCTATGTGTATAACTTTTTCATGGACAACAAACTTATTAAGCATGATGTAAAACACCATGAAGCATAAACCACTTGCAAATTAGTAACATATAAAGTATAACTAAGTATAGTAGTTTAGTGG
Source organism: Flaveria bidentis (assembly GCA_018326385.1). Taxonomy (NCBI): domain Eukaryota; kingdom Viridiplantae; phylum Streptophyta; class Magnoliopsida; order Asterales; family Asteraceae; genus Flaveria; species Flaveria bidentis. The sequence goes on from BJCM01063641.1 coordinate 3,369, forward strand.
TTTAGGACATCATATCACACAATTAGCTAATAAGAGTATTCACAGTCTATTCTTTATTTTTAGTTTTATAATTTTACAAAAACATCATATTTTCTCTCTTTTCTTTTCAAGTTTATCATTATTTTTTTTCATTTATTCACTCAAAACCACTTCAAATATATTAAATAATATAGTAATTTGAACAATATTTTCTAAAAATACAATTTGAATAATAAATTATCATATTCTTCACTTACAACCACTTATAACCATATAATATAAATATAAGAAATGCACTCACATAAATTTAAAAATCTAGATGTGAATGCTCTAATAATAAAAAAAATCATATATTTGTAAGACTATATACATCAAAATACGATTTTACATAACAATTTTTGAGTTTATTAATCATTACATTTAAACAAAATATATTTATAGCATATTTATACACAACAGTAATTTAAATTTATTTAACCGTCTTATCTTCGCATATCTTGTTTGTATAATGTTTAAATATTAGCATGTTACTTTTCTATAAACTATGTATTAATCAATCTTTTTTTTAGTTTGCAACCCTTTGAATTCATGTTATAAAATTACACATACATATTTGTGATGTATATCCTTTGTAATTATCACTTGATTTTTGAAGAAGCTCAGAGTTTGAATTGACATAAGATATATTAGAAGTTAGGTGTAGATTAATGATTGGATGTGCGAGTTAGAGTTCCAAAACTAAACGAAAAATTATAATTCACATACAGGAGCTAGTAAAGTGGGTCAAGTGGCAAGGCTAGCTTGTGAGGAAACTTATGTATGGTCGTATGGATAAAAAATTAAAAGTTACTAATAGGTCGTTTGACAACACCTTATGTTGTACTGTTAATATATCTGACAAAATAAATAAAAGGTAACATCTAATCATTCAACATGATTTAAAAATTGTCCATTAAAATGTTTTATGAACCATTAAGATGTGCATTTTAAATAAAACAAACATGTTCTATCTTTTACTGATTCAGAGTTAGAATCTTAGTAGAATTATTAAGAAACGACCAAACAACCTAAGACATCAGGGATCCTTCTGGAATATACGTTTAAACATTTTAAGAAGAAAACAACCATAAACATTAAAATTATCGCACAATCATGTGGTTTGTGTTTTGGTATCTTACTAGTACATTGTCTAGTGGTTTCTAGAAGACTAGATCTGTAAAAAGATATATGATGTTTGACTTAACTCTCATTTTACACATGGTTTAAAGATATGCTAGATCATTTCACAATTTGATGTTTGTAATTTTACGCACACTTTTGGGTACAAGTGCGCTTCTTATGACTAGATTTCATGATCTTAAGATCATAAACCCGTAATTTTAACAGTTATACTCAGACCCAGCCTTTAGAAAATTAGATTTGTTAGGTTGTCATACTTTAAAATTTAGTGAGACAACCTTTCTCTTAGGTCAACATCCTTGTACAAAAGATATCAATACGATCTTTTCATTATCATATCAAATTTGCTTTTACTATTTGTATTTATATATTGTTATAGGTATATGTTTTACTTTTGGATCTTTATTATCATGAATTTTAGGTTTTGTTTTGATGCAAATCAAGGTGTTACTATGCGAATGAGTTAAAGATATTATAAGTCAGTAAAATAGTATTTGAATTTTATAATTGTTCTACATTATTTTATTTTAGGTAACGTTATTTTACTTAATAGTATATATTTTATGATTATGTTTAATGCATTAGTTATCTAAATGATTATAAAGAAAAATCATTCATGTATCTAAAAGTTTTAAAAAAAAACTTATAATTACATATTTGACTTGTTATCGAACACATATTCCTTAAATCACTTTCGTGTTTGAATTTTGGTGGTTTACGGCCATAATCACACGTGCTAGAACTTGTGGATACGATTAGGGACACTCATATTAGTAATTAACATTTTTAAAAGGTTTCAATTGTCACGTAAAACATTACGGCAGAATTCTTATTTAAATTTGATGTAGTTATTTGGTTTTTATTTTTTTATTTTCGGTCCGATAGTATAAATTTTTTAATATATATAAAGTTCGTTATCCGTAAAATAATTTACTTCACCTTCACCCTCCTTGATCTGTTTCAAACTTTGTCATTCAACATACACAAATATAGAGTTCGGTTGGTTCTTATTTGTTGGGCTTTTTTTAATTCTAATAATCATCGTGTTCTTCTTATTTCGTTGCTCTTAACCATAAAATCATATGTATCATATTGATCCAAAAACCTAACAATCCGATAATAATAGCTATCATACTTCCGATACACCCGCTTTGGATGAGGTTTGAATGTTTATTTCAAGCATTGTTTTAAAAACCGAATCGGACCGGCCAGTCCAACTAGTTGGACTGTGAACCAAACTCCAATCCGGTCCGGTTCAGTGCTTAAAACCGTTTTGCTCTTGAACTGGCTAGTCGGACCGGCGGTTGAACCGGGAACTAGACCGGTTGAACCGGGGTATATATTTTTTATTTTTTATACTATTTTATACATATATATATTTATAAGATAATAATAATTTTATTCAGTTTTTATATTCGGTCCGACCGGTTATACCAGTCCAATCAGTAAACCAGTAAGACGTCCGGTTCACTGTCCGATCCGGCTATAAAAATATTAATATTTTCGAGCCTCATTTATTACATAAATCATAACCATATTTGAAAGACAATAAACATTTATAAAAAGAAATAATATGTGCCGACTAAAACTAATATATGTTATTATCAAATCATTTAATGGGCGTGATAGGTCATCACATCAACTCTTATCATGATTTAACACCGCAATTTAGGTGTGATGGACTCTTCTGCGACGGATTATAGGTATAATAAAAGATTTGTTTGTTATTTTTTTATTTGAACCACCAATCACAACAGATACCTCAACATTTTTTTTAAAAAGTAATCTCAAATATCAAATCAAACACCATTACACCTTATAAGCTGGTGATAATATTATTTATTGTCACATTAACGTCATATTAGTAATCCAGTCTCCCATCACTCTTATATGAAATTGTTTTCACTTCCAATCACTATACACTCCACCGCTTATTATTTTGTAATTGTTACTTTAGTCACCTATCGAGTGTGAGCTGTGACCCTGCTAGAGCTAGTTCCGCGCTACCAAGTGGTTCACGACGTGGTATTCCATGCATGAAATTGATGCCCATGTCAAACGTTGAATGTGAGTGTGATAAACGTGACATTTTTAATATTCTAGTGGGTGTATCAATAACTATAAAAGAGTAGGCTTTTAGTTGAAAACTAATAATTAAAATGAATGTAGATAAAGAGTTAAACACCCTCGTGAAAGTATTCCCACACTGGATTAAACTCGTGTAAGCTCCAATACACAATAACAACTTTGACCTAAAGGTCATGTTATAAGTACACCCATTGGTTATTGAGCCACCCTAATCTTTTCTATCGGGGTATATTATTAATACACCCAATTTATTTTATTATTTTTATATATTTTTATACGTATATATAGATACATAATGAGAGAGACAATAGAGTGTCTCAATAACATAAATAAGTGTTTGTATAACTCAATCATTTCTATTTATATATATATACACACACATATAGAGAGGGAGAATGGTGTCGTAATAACTTAAATGAGTGTATCAATAAACAAAGCCTTGACGTGTATTAAATATTGACTAAATTTATTATTTTTGGGTTTGGAATTATATTTTAATTGATAAGTAAGATATGCTTTTTAATTATCTGTTTATATCTTTTAAGTAATTAATTTGTTTAAGTAAAACTCCCTTTCTTAGGTATTTTGTTATCAAATGTTAAATATTCAACTATTTATTATTTTGTGTTTTAGACTGCTATATTGGAGAATTTCATCAAGATATCAACTAAATTTCCTGAGTATTCCATACCGTGTTACTGAAAATCAAAGAACATGATTTCTCTTCCAAAGCTAGAAATCAATTTTATTCATATTCTATTTGTATGATTTCTTCAAGTCCTACGATGAACTGGAAGTCAAAGAACATGAAATCAATCGACATAAGTCGAAGAACATAATGAACATGATTTCTTCAAGTCGATCTTATGAGATTCTTCATCATTTTATACAATTTCCATTAAAATCCAAGGTATGTAAAAATCAATTTATCATGAATATATATTAAACAACGTTCAAGGTTTTCTTCTACAAAACTAAGAACACAAATATTGTGAGGAACATGATGTTACATATACATAGCTCTATTATTACATATATGTAACTATGTATTACACATAAATATCTAGCTTTGTTATTAGAAATATGTAATATGCAACCGTGTTGTTCCATATAAGTAGCATAATTGGTTTGTCATTTTAATCACAGAGTAAACTAGATCGTAGACTGGTGGAGCAGCAAAGCTGAAGCCCAAGGAAAAAAGAAAGAAGATAAAGTTGAAGAATATTAGAAATCGGTTGATTAGATTATAAAATTGTTCTATAAATTTTATAGAAGTCTGATTGACTTAAATTTATGATTTTTTTATAGAAGTCTGATTGACTTAAGTTTATAAGTTTAGAGTGCTCTCACACACTTCTTTATTGAAGCCATTCCTATTCTATTAATAGACCGTTAAACTAGCAATGCTTGCTTCAAAAGGAATCCAACTAAAGAATGAAAATGTGATCAATCAATAGACATTTAGCTAATAATCTGGTGGATAACCCGACCCCTTGTTGTTTGAAAAATCCCACACTTTAATTGGTATTTTTCATGTAAGCTATCCTTTTGTCTTCATGTTTTCACATCAAAAATTAAACAATTCCACAAATCAAGAATTTCAAGTTTTGTGATAGTGATTTTTATGATTTCTAATAGTTTATTTAATCTACATATATGTAAATTAAATGTTTATATATATGTGTGTGTAAGTTAATCCTTTACATATATGTACATGTTTGGTTTATTTACATATGAATTACATAAAATTCTGATTATTTATCATCAGAAGATTCAATCCAAAATTCATTCTATTGATTTATAGAATTGATTTGATTTTTTAACTTATAAAGTCACTCTTCATTTGTGATTAATCGTTGATACGAATATTCTTGAAAAAGCAAGTCTTCTCATCAAACCTCTTATATTTAATGATTTTATTTGAAGCTCGTCAAAATTTGCTAAAATAATGTCCATGCGATGCAGCATCGAAATATAACAAAATAAAGGGTTGTTTGACAACTTTTGAATGATTAAATGCTTAACTAATAAGAAGTCTGAACCATTAAGTGCTGAATCATTAAGAGGTTTGAACCATTAAAAGTTAGTATATCATTTAACTATTCAAAGGCAAATGTCTGACCAATTTAGATAATATGTCTTAACCATTCAGCATTATACCTCTTAACTATTCAACATCAGTATAATGCTTAACTATTCAGAGGTAAACGTTTTAACCATTCAGACATGTGCTCGCGAAACAAACAGTGTGAACCATTAACTGTTGAACCATTTAAACATCTGAAACATTAAAATGTTGATTAAAAGGCTGTCAAACAACTCCTAACACAATGTTAAAGCAATTGATCAACAATAAATTGAAGAAATATCATATAGATCTAAAAGTTTTATAAAAGATTTATAAGAAAAATAATATGAAATCAAAGAAAACAAAAACAATTTGGAAATCGGTAGTTAAACAGAAACTTGATTGTTTAAATAATTAGATTTCACAAAAAAAAAACAACTTACTCTTTTAAATTATTAAAAAATATGTAAAAAAAACAATATCGTCCTCATCAAATGTGTGTACGTGTATGCATATGTGTGTATATATAGAAAGTATGTATAAATATATCATATATGTAATGTTTTTAAAACCGGACCGGAGAGTGAACCGGACACTTTACTGGTTCGATGGTCGGACCGGTTCAACAGGTCTGACCGTATATAAGAACCGGATAAAATTATAATTATTTTTATAAATATATGTAAAAACTACAAAAAAATAAAAATTTATATAAAAAACCGGTTCAACTGGTCCGACCGCCGATTCGACCGGTCTAACCACTGGTTCAACATTCAAATGGTTTTAAGCACCGAACCGGACCGAATTAAAGTCCGGTTCCCGGTCCAACCGGTCGGAGCGGCCAGTCCGGTCGGGTTTTCGAAAGCATGCAAATATGTAGAAGAAAGAAACATAGTATGAAGAGATCAAAGACATCTAATTTTAAATATATAATATTAAAGATTAAAGATTAACAATAGTTAATTTAGTTGATAGTTATCTAGATAATTATATTCAAACCTCATCATATTTTATACGTGTAGGTATATAACAAAATTGTTTCTTATCATAATGTTCTATCAACTCATTGAAAATTGACTATTAAGGAAATTTTTGTAAAGACAATGCTAACAAGAAAAGCTTTCACTTTCTATTTTGAATTGCATACAAGAAGACGTCAATAGGGTAACGATGATGTAATTCTTTTGTCAGCATTATTATAGATATTTCAGCATTTGTTTTTTCCATCCCCCGACCAAACACTACCGGATCTTTCGTATTGTCGCTTTTAAGTTTTAAATTTATTATTTTTAGCTTCATAAAATTCTAAAAAAAAGGATTTAAAATTATATCGTATGCCTTTTCTTATGAATACATATATAAATCTAGCATAAGTATTATAAAACTTTCATTTAGACTTTTACACTTGTGATACTATTTTTAAAAGTAAATAAGGGTTGATTTTATTTGCATTTTCTTTTTATAAATAACCAAGGCTTTTGAACAAATAATCATAACTTTAGTTACATCATCTATATAAATGAATATTTAATACCAAAAGATATTTACAGAAACAAAATTGAATTTGCATATCAAAAGTTAAAATGACGTCTTTGAGAAATTTTTAAAACGTTATTTTCAAGAAACTAGGATTCTATACTTTGGATGATATAGAAAAGTAGTAGATTGGTCCATACAAATTCAATAGAAGATTGGTCGAGTCAAGAACGTAGATTTTTAATGAAAAATATATGGCCTTGATTCGAATGATATGTGTTATCTTAATTAGACTCATCTATTTGTTTTTCAATCCTCAACCCCCTTAGGATGAAATTTATTGCTAAGAAAACTCTATGCCTCAACTACGAGTATTTTGTTCAGATTGATACTTAAACCTATGATCTCTCATTGTAATAGGTACCTCACATTAAAGTAGATTTACTTATTTAGAGTTTTTATATGTTTGATACATTTTTACAAGGGAAGCGAGACATACAATGATTGAAATATATTTGTTAAAATGTGTTTCACTTGCATAAAGCCTAAGAAACCAAGAAGTTCACCCGCGCGTGTAATATTTCATTAAAACAACCTTTGAAACTTAATCTTAAGTAGAACAATGGGAAACGAGGTTGAAGAGCAACCAACATACATTCCTTTTACACATCAACATGGATCTCATGTTGATCTTCAATGAAATATGCTAGTCACTTTAACACACCTAGAAGTTGTGAGGACTAGAGGCAAGCTTTCTTCAAAACTTTATTCTCACTATTAAACATACAAGTAAAAGTATTAATCTTTTTACCTAAGTGTATGTGCTTTTTTGGCCCTTTCTTTGCACCTTTTTGTTATACATAAACCAAAATGAAGGTGAAACGCCCCCCTTAAGGAGCACTTAGTTGTTGGTAGAAATATAGGGGAGAGAATGACATCCAATAAATAAAGTATTCTCTTTTCTAATGTTAGATGTTTTCCAATATTATAATTACATTACAATACACATTCTATTGTATTTGGCATAATTGGAGGATGAAGAAACAAGTAAGTGAGGACCGAAAGTTGGGTCTAATGATAAAACCATTGAAGTTAAGTGGTGATGCTCCTCTTGAGATCAATAATTCGAGCTCCGCATATGGAGTATATTAAAAGTAGATTAAATATGTTTATGAGTTTTTGTTTTAAATAAATAAATGAAGAAGAAAATTCACCTCCATTTTACAACCAAATGGCACAAGTTCTTCTATAATGTTATAATTCGACTAGTATTTTGTTTATGTAGTTCATATATGTAAATAAAGATCAAACAGCTAGAAAGAGTAAGGCTACCAATCCCTTATTTAGGCCATGGAGGAGGGGGTGTGAGGACCCTTTCCCACTTCTTTTTTTCTTTATCTTAATTTATACAACATAGATACATAGATGTATACATATAAATAAACATGTATAATGCCACTTATGAAGGAACCCTTTATGTACGCATCTTATAAACACACACTACCCCAATAACACATAAAGTGTGCCACCAAAGCACCCATTATTCATTTGATCACAATTTAAAATGAAGATATGCAAACACGCCATAAAATGTGGATTTATTATTGTAATATGAAATTATATTATTCCTAAGTATGTTTGAGATATTTAGAATGTTGCATCACTCATCTATTTTAAGTGAAGAAATATCTCTATTATAATCAAGATTTATCTTGGTTAGTTTAAAGAATAACATTCTCATAGCACTTTACATTAAGATCTTTTTAAAATCTCCATATATCAAGTATAAGGTTTCCTTTGTTTGTGTGTATTTTACTATACTCTCGACAACCATTCAAGTGATTCTATAATTGTGTATTTTTAGTATGTGCTCATCATGCGTAAGGCATACGAAAGACATTCGGAATAATGCAACATGCCATGCATAATGATACAAATTGTAGAAGCACATGAAATCAAACGCATCATTTTATCTCATCATCCAAGCCGGACTTATTAAATATTGGTTGATGTGACAATGACATAAACTCATTGCATCTGCATCTTGTATTGTTTCAAGATGTATGATTAAATAAGTAGTATATTTTCTATTTTTTTTAACTCACAGTCGTTTACAAATATTTCATATAATATAAAAAATATATTTATATATTTATAACGAATTTACAGTAAATGCTTTTTTTTGCTAAGGATAAAAAATTTGATTATTTGTAATTTCATGGTTTATCTATGCTAGATTAATTCACCAAATTAGCTTCATGAACTTCTTTTAACTCATAAACACCTTTCTAATTATGTTTGCACACATAATTATCATGGTATACATGGCTGGCATAAACTTTACAACCTAACTATATAGACATCTCTATTAATTTAATATTAAGAAAAGTCATTTTGATGTATGGCTCTCATGGGGAATTGTTGATAATGATATGTATAGGATAACTATCATATATTGAATTTATTTTATTTAATTTATCATAAACTAAAAACTATTACAAACGTAGAACCGGTATGAGTTTTTAGATACTTCATATTTGTTTTGATGATGAGATTGAAATTGTGTTTCAGAGTGACGGAAATCCCATCGAAAAGAATTCAACCGTTAATATTTCAAACATGATCCCGAGATGCCTACGAAAGAAACTCACTTAATGTGATGATTAACTAGTAATCATGCAATTTTTTACCGTAAACACACATTCTTTTTACTATACACCAACTCTACTTTTAGGATTATCACACTAACACTCAGAATTTGAAAACATAACTACTTAATTTAAAAGTATATCATTTTATTACCAGTATATACTGAGAACTGGTAAATCAAATCGAAGACAAAAACCTCTCCCCCAAGAGGCCATCCTCATGGAAAAAGATTTGGATAATAAACAAAAGATAATAGCCGGCAACCAAAAGCATAAATACAAAAAGAAAGAGATGAAGACTAAAATACAAAGCTACATATATATA
>BJCM01063642.1:3138-18916 GCA_018326385.1 Flaveria bidentis
TTAGTGTTTTTAAAAAGTACTTTTTTTATAAAAAAAATATTTAAGGATGAGGGCTATAATAAGAAATTTTAGAAAAACTACAATTCTTTAACACAAAATTTTTTATTTTTTTTAATTTTTTTAAAAAGTTGATATCATTGTTTTATTATCTATAAGTTTTACTCCAACTTAATTTAAATCATAAATTATCTTAAAATATTATTTTATAATTAAGTAATTTTATTATATTTAATATTTTATATATTTAATTCGTGTAATATACGAGTTTATTAAAGTTAGTATAGTTATATAAATAATAAAAGAAATGAAATTAAAGTTCAAAACAGTTGTCATGATAATGTATATCTTGTTGAAATTGATGAAAACCTAATTTTGTGTCATGTAATCTCAACTGCTTGTATGATCTTATTTTTGGAATGTTTCTTATAAATAAAAAATGAAAAATATTTATTTCTATGTATAAAAGCAGCTTTCTGAAAAGTAGACCTACAAGTGACATATTTTGGGGAACAAGAACAATACATGAAACGAAAGGGTTCATTCAACAATTCAGAAGATATAGCATCTTTTCTCCCTCTTTTCACTTTCACTTATCATTGCTTTTAGAGTTTACATCGTTTTTACCAACATTTTCTTTTTATTTTAAAATATACCGCTGTTAAAATAGTTACTACGTGTATTATAAAGCTAATAAATTAGTCCCATTGAAAGTATTTTTTGGTCTAAGATTACGAATTTATTACTATAGATGGTTAATATCGTAAAAAAAGTAACATATGTCACGCAATATAATGTTGACCTATGAAAGTAGTCCAACTTTTAAAAATCATAAAAGAATCACTACACAATTTTAGTATATCAAAGTCCCAAATTTGTGTAAAATGTGAGCGAAATTACATGCATTTTGGACAAGTTTAGGAATTCTAGCTTTTCCATGTTAATAGTTAACAAACTATAAATTAATAGAAAGACTACATATCTAGGTGCATTTAAGGTATCCATAGAAACTTTAATGTACAAAAATTAGTTTAATAATTCTTATTGTAATTTTTATAAGTTGGAAAACTTTAATATACCAAAAATTATATTAAATGATTTTTTGGTGAAAAATAGAAAGGCGTTTTTCATTTTTACGATATTAATTTTACTTGAAATTAAAGTTAACAAATTATATTGTTGAAAAATGTACAAGATTATAGCATATAAATTATATATATATATATATATATATATATATATATATATATATATTGAAATTAAACAACTTGTACTTTACATATTAAAGTTTGAAATTTGGGTTAACCGAAAAGCATGTGAATATATTGTGAGTTGTACCTATCATGCACAGGAAGAAGATCATGTGGGGAGAGAAGAAGAAACAAAAAAAGATGATGATGAAGATGAAATGAAGAGATATGGTTGCATGTGCAAGCAAAAGAGTGGGTGTTTGCCCTTGAAGAATTTCTGGCCAAGAAAAAAATAAGAAAATTAATTAATTTTTAACTAGCATTTAAGAAAATGATGAGAAAAATGGTATGGATGTGATGTTTGATCGACTGTATCGGTACCGTCATCATATTGTTATGATCTTCCATAACCTTGTGAAAACGGTAATAAATTTTGTTTTGTAATATTTTGTGAAAATGTTATTTTTTGTTTTCACTAATTCTACACTGTGTTTTAGAATTTATTTATTCTACAAATGTAAACTAGTATTTAAAGCCCACCTTGCGAGGCTTAATACTATAAAATAATGTCGAAAATGTTGCCACAAAGCCGTACGCTACCAGAGACGTTGTTAACACGTATAAAAAAACAAATAATTGATATCGTTGTTAACACTTGAAACCTTATATAGAAATGTACAACACCATATTATGTCAAGGACATAAACCCTAGAAAAAAAGGCTAACGCCAAATCATCATTGTGAACTTATGTGTTGATAACATATGTAACTTTATATAAGGAAAACAAAACATTAACGTTGTTGACAACACTCGAAATGTTATTTAAAAAACTAAAACAGACACAAACCCATGTGTACATTATGTTGAGGTCTTTAATAATATTCTGAACTTCATGTAAAAAATATATCACTACAAAGATTTAGTTCGAAGTGTTGATAGAATAAACACATAAAAAACCTAAATAAAATAAAGTATGTAAAAATTTAGATTTTATAAACTATATATTTTATAAGTTATAAGATGAAAAGAAAAAACTATAAACAAAAACAAAGAGTTGAATCGTTTATAACCACACATTATAATGCAAAACTTCCTTTTGATTGAACTTTTTAAACAAAATGTAGATAATACCAAACTTGTTGCAAGGAGATATTTAAAATTTTATAAAAAATAATTTAAAAGGTTATAAAAAACAAAAAATATTAAGTGGTTAAAAAAACAAAGTAATAAATATGGGATATAAAGTATATTTCAGCTCAACCTAAAAAGCTCAAATGTTACTTCTGAGTTTAAAAATGTAATTTTAAATCCAATATATTAGATACTTGTACGATTTGCATAACTATAAGAACTTTGCTCTTTGGGATTTTAAATATAGTATAATATCATTCAATAGTTATCTATTATTTTGTATTCCTTGATGCTTAGGCATTTTATATATTGTTTTTATCGCGATAAACATTACTAAATAACAACTTCAAGTTTGATTATATATAATATTTTATTTGAATGATGATTATATATGCTTTATTCATCGCACTTGATACGTAACTTTCCTAACGGCCTACTCTTAAATTATAATTTATTGCATTTGCCGTGTGTTAAACAGTGTTTAGTTTACTTTAAATTCCATTTTCAACACAAAGATATCATTTAATTTAATAAGAGTATGTATTGGTAAAAGGTGACTTTCTTAAGAGAGGAATATTTACGTGTTATAAATGGTCATGCAACTGTCAAGTTGGGTATTTAATCCTATTGGCTTTATTCATTCGAAATTTGAATTATAAACTTCACATGTACAAAAAAGTTATAAACCAAAACGAGCTTTCGCTCTAAAAATTTATGTTCACTACATTGTTTAAGTTTAAATGTGAGATAAATTTACATAATGGGTTTATTTTATTCTTTACAAATGCAACCCCCTTAATTCAAATTTCTTAAGGGTGTGTAAAATTTTCATTGATCCAAAAACCATAGTTCTAACAAAAATCTAGTCATGAATAACTAAATTTTAAATTATAAATTACTCTAGTAATCGCCTTGACTTCTTTATAAGCAATTTTTAAGTGATAGTGAGGCGCCTGTGTGTTAAGGTGTTGAGGCCCGTGAAAAGGGCATGGCCGGAGAACGTTGACATGTGATGAAAGCTCGTGTGCAAGGGTATGATCAAACCTCCTCGGACCACATTCAAGATCTTAAGATATTTTAATTTTCGTATGAAATAGAGCTTCACAACAATTTTAAGGATATTTAAATTGATGTCTTCCTCTTTTAAAAACATTTACAAATCTCTCAATAATCCATACAAGAATTATATAGCAATGGTAACAGTACATGGAAACAATATCTTGAAGCAATTATTGAGTGAACAAAACTTTGAGCACAACAAACCTAGATGCTTGGTGGGGTACGAGTCAAGCACTTAATCAGCGTATGAGGACACTAGGAAAGATAGACGTGGGCCAAACAAAATATAAAGAAGATATTCCTAAAGGATATATACATCTCAAAATCTTTCTCCCACTTGGATGAAGGCAAAAGAAATCACATATGAATGCACTATGATAGTAGAGTGAATCCATACCCTACTACAACATAGAATACACAATCTGGAGTATAGACAACAAGTATAACATTAAGGAACCTGTAGTTATGCAAAAAAAAGAAAAAGAAAAAGAAAAAAAGGTTATTAAATGGCACAAGAGTATTGTAAAATGTGATTATGAATATGAAGCCAACAAAACAATAAAATATGATGAGATGATACTAGTCAAGATTGTTTTAGCAACCTTGTGATCAAGCTAGCAAGCTAAAAATAGAGCACATGATTTCCTAGATAATTTTTTTATATACGGGTTCTGAGTCTTAATCAAATTTAAAATAGAGCATATGAAGGATTGATCTTTACTTGCAAAATTACAAATTCGTGGTTTTGATGATGAAGAAATCATTGCCGTTCATTTTACCTTCAGTCTACTTTTTCTAATTATTATTTAAGAAATGAAACCAAAACCTAAACAAGATTTAAACATATTTTAATAAATATTTTTCAAAGCAACTATTTTGGTAATTCAGTTTTTATAACTACAACCAGTCAAATAAAAACTTGAATGTAAGACTCCAACCACCACTTTAACACCATAACTTACCATATTAAACATTTTCATATTGGGCTATCAAGATCTCATTTGTTATCTTGCTACTCTAGTAAAAATATATTTCAAGAAGAATTTGGCACAATTTTAAACTACCAAAATATTTATTTTTCCGCCAAAACTAATTTATCTTGTTTTATGTTAATTACTAATTAAAGCAATAATTAATTTAAAATTTTAAGACTACCATTTCAATATTTTTTAATTCATAAAAACAATTCAATGTTTCCTAATTCACTTCTCATTCACAAATATAAAAAATATCATATATACAATACATTCTGAAACTTTCTAATATATAATAAATCATTTCAGTAGTTAGAAGTACATACATATTTATGATTTACATTTTGTATTACACGGGTTTTTAACTATTTATTTTAATAATAAAAAATGTCAAACTGTAACATTTGACCCATTTGATAATGGAAACCCAAACCCGGGCCTATTTTAAACTTTCATACAATAAAAAAATTCGTTATTAAATTTATTTATTTATCTTCATGATTATAATACAATAATGTGTTATTTATTTAATTTAATAGTACCTTACAATTTATAAAATATATCATTGATCAAGTCATTAAAATCAACTAGCTCATCCTCATTCAAATGAAAATGCTGTTGATGGATATCCACTTCATCCATAGCAACATTTCTCATATACTCAAATAAAGGAACATTTGGAGCTCCTGTGATGACTACTAATCTCTTATATACAATCTCAGACTTATGTTCTAACTCCAGTCTTTCACCATTTACTTCATATACAAACAAATCTGGATGTTCTTCATTTATGATCAATGGAAGAAATCTTGGATACATCATATATTTGTTCCTTTTTTCTTTCTTCTAAGTTGAAGATGAATCCATTCATAATCCATTTAGCCATGTTAAACCTTCTATTTGTGGCTAGTGCAACTATTAGAGAAGCAATGTCCATAGGAAAAGAATTCCACCTTGCACTTCTTTTGGACATACAATGTTTAAATATATAGCATATCAGTTTCCAATGGTTATACACACGAGCTCTGACAAATTGCTTCTTGGGAAAGGTACCAGGATGACCCATTAGCATAAAAGTTTCTCTACACTCATTGAAAGAGTATTCTAATAAATCGTGTGGGTCAATTTCACCCAATCTTAGAGCTACTCTGATAGAATGTTCAGACACTTCTATCATTCCATCTCCTGTAATGAATCCCCTTAAAACTTTTCTTCCTTCCTCATCTCTTTCAATCTCTACAGTTCTCCAAAACTTCTTTATCAATCTTGCATAGATGGCTAGTCTTGCACGCATATCATAGACATATTTGGTTCTCGGGATAAATTTGATCATCTCCTCATAACTAGTTGATTCTTTTACTTCCTCAATTAAGAAAACAACCACATTATGCTTAGACTTAAACTTGAGCTCAGCCATGTGTCGATCACAAAGAAAACAAGTATAAGAATACAAGCATTTAAAATTAAAATCATATGTTAATTTTCATAGATTACTTAATAGATTATAAAATTTTAAACTTTGATCAATTTTATTCAAAAAATTTCTAAGTGTTGACCACTTAAAAACTTACTATTTTATATTCAATCAAACTTTAAAAAGTTATAATTAATTAAGTATGTTGTTTCTTGTTAGATTTATGACAATTTAGAGTAATTTGATAATAAACATTTAAATTTTTATTTGTAAAGTAGAATGTTGATTCATTTCTTGACATTAATTTTATTATTATTATTATTGTAACTAATAACACTACGATCATCAAGAAAAATTTCTGATGGAATCAAGTTATGATGATATTATTTAGGTCGCAATCATGATTCAATAACAATTTCATGTATCATTTTATCATATACAATCATCAGATTTCAATTTTTCAACATTCTTAGGGTTCGAACGCCTAAATAGGATTCATACGCCTAATCAAATGTGAAGTTTATGGAATGTGAATTGATGATATACACTCAATAAGATGTTTATCAACACTGGTTATACCTTTGAATTACAACACTCTAAAAATTAGACAATATATGAGTGTATGGTAATCGACGGTATAGAGAATATGAACAAAGTGTTTAGTGTGTGTAAGTTCAAATGAAATGAAATTCTATCAAGTGTTGAATTTATATAAGTGTGAAAAACACTTGGACGCATAACCACTGTGTAGGCGCATGACTACTGTTTAGACGTATGAGGTTTAGGCGTATTGACATTGTACAAGCGTATTATCCATGTTCAGACGCATGAGACCTAGACGCATGAGCTAAACTTGGTCAAATTTGATCGAAGTACTTAGGCGTATTTGTACTGTTCAAGCGCATGAGCACTATTTTAGGCGCATGAGCATTATTCAGGCGCATGACCTAGCTTGAAACTCCTAACACTTGGACACATTCATGAACCCTCAGTAGTATGCGAACTGTTTAGGCACATGAGCTTTTAAGAATCCACACATGGTTTATTTTCAACATTAAACTTCTAGTACTATTTAGGCATATGAGATTGGATAAAACGCCCAAAACCACCAAATTTTCAGACTTATGATCACTGTTTAGGCGCATGAGTTGGAATCAAAATGCCCGAAACTTAATCATAACATTGAAAATTCATCATACTCCTAAACTAGACTTATGGTCGTTGTTTAGGCGTACGAGGACCTTCCATACGTCTAACACTTGAATTTTTTTACCAAAATTATTCTAACATTAATTTTAAAAATTTGTCACAGTTCATCATGAAATTTCCCACCTTTGGTCAAAGTTTGACTTTTTTACTTCATAACACTACTTTTGACTTTTGACTTTTGACTTTATCACTAAAAAACAATTTCTCACACAAACATCATCTTTTATTATTATTAAAATTTTAATTTAATTTCCTGTCATTTTAGTCTAAAAAGTTTAATTTTTTTATAAAGATTACAAACAATCTTAACTCTTTTTATTGCAAGAAGCTTTTCTATTACAATTCAAAATCAAATTGAAATCTTTTCAGGTTTATTTTTGAATCATATCAAACACACACATACTTGTAAAAAAATTGCATCATCCTTTTCATCCAAACATTTATTTTAATTTTTTCTTTTTTAAACTTTACTCTTCCTAAACTTTTAAGTTAAAAAACTTAGAGATTTATATAAGTTGAAAATTGAGAAAAAAACCAATCAATATCAACATACCTGCAAACATAAAATCATGTAGAAATTAAAATAAAGTAGAAGAATACTCTACTATATATACAATAAATCATATGCCTGTAGTGAAATCATATAAGATAATAATCAACACACTGAATAAAAAAATTGGGAATAGTCATAGACTTTAATTAAATCCTGATCACGTGTGTTCCAGATCAGCATTACCGCAACAAAGAAAACACTAGATCTAAGGACAGACAATGAGTACTTTGGAAAAAGTATCAACACACTTACTTTTTCAATTCTTGGATTGATTAAGGTTTGATTAGATATGACATTATGTGACTCACACTTAGACTTAGAGAGTCCAACCCTCGTCAAGATATGCAAGCAATCACTTTCACTCAACTTAAAAACTAGACATTTATGTATAACTAGATCTTATGTTTAGGTCAAAGAGAGAATCATCATGGTAAAACCATTTGATAATCTCTAAGAAAACCTCTATGGTCAAACCATCAGGTAATTCCTAAATCCATTTCATAAAGAATTGGATAGACATGATTCATAAGAATCATAGGACATCCATTTTGGACTTTTGAAAGGATTGTGCACATTGGCATTTTTTGCATCAGGTGAGAATATCCAGGTCTGTATTGATTAACAACAGAGGATACCTCGTCACTTCAAGTCTATAATGACTCATAACAAAGAAGTGAGCAGATGCGGTAAACAGATCTCATGGTTATTCATATCACCACCGAGTGTGAGTTTGTTACTTGACAAACAATCAATCAGATAAGTCAACACCACTCATAAGAACTAAGATGATTACACACAAATGCATAATGATATAGTTAAATCACAAGAATATACTTTTTCAGTATAATTGCATGAGATTGCCCGCATATCATATCTGATCAAGTTAGACTTTATTAACGAGTGATGTTTGCAACTGATTAAATTGATTTCTCACATATTACCATGGCAGATTCAATCCTAAGATAATAAAAGAGAAAATCAAGTATGGGTTGGACTCACCATAGATTAGATATTGGTTATGTTTGATTATAATAGGATTATATTAGTTTACGTATGTAATTTTTAAGTTTGTTAAGTTTTGCTGCCCAGCGAAACTATGAGCGAGACTGTAGTTTGGCTCATAGCAAGCTGCTAGTTTCACCTAGAGAAATTGTTTGTCTCAGACAGGTGAAACTGTGTATTGGCAGGATACTTTCGTTGACAGCGAAGCTATCAGCGAAACTATCAATATTATATATAGATTTGATCTTTTTCATTGTAAGGCATCCTTGCAAAATCCTAATATGTTTATCATTATTGCAAGTGCCTATTGTAAGCTAGTTTTTCATAGAAATATTTTAAGTTTTGTTATATTGTTAGTATTGGATCATGATTGTTACATTTTGGATACTTTTGGGTTCTTCTTCATCATCAAATTGTTTGTTGTTTGTTCTTGTTATTGATATTGAACGATTCAACCTCTCAAGTGTATTGTAATTCGATCGTTTGGAACAACAAAATGATATCAGAGCATTTGTGCTCCTGTTTGTTTGAGGTTTTTGATAGTTAAGTTCAATATCACAAGTTCATCAATTCCAGATCAAATTTTAGTGTATTTGATATGGAATTTGATTTAAATATGTTAGTTATTGATTAGGAAAGCCTTGGTAATCATCAGATCTAAATTTCATTGAGATTTGACTAATTTTAGATTGATTTCATGTTCAAAAAGTTTTTCAAACTCATCGGCCGAAGTTACAGTTCTTCCAGCGAAACTACTCCATTTATCCAGCGAAACTATAGTGTTTTGCACTTTGTGGTTGTTTTGAGAATCTCAGCGAAATTATATTTTTTGAACGAAAGTTCAATAGTGCTTGTGTTCCACTTTCAAGCGAAATTGCTGTCCAAATTACATCTGAACGAATGTTCAAGCTTGTTTCGTGTGAAATTGTCAGTGAAACTAAGCATTTTCAAGCTTTCGGCTAGCGAAATTATCAATGAAACTAGTGATTCTTCAGCGAAACTAGCTCACTTCAGCAAAATTGCTTTTTCTTCTGCGAAACTACCATGTCAAAGATGACTACTCTCACTATTGCTGATTTAGTAAGTGTGGCACCCAACAGACCCTCGAGGCTCATCAACGAAGACAATTTTAAAGATTGGAAGAGATGTCTTTAGGCATTTTTTTCTATACTGAGCATAATTAATGGGAATCAATTATCTCTGGTCTACACATACCAACTATTAGAGTTGGTGATGTAGTTTCTCAAAACAAGGACCCAGCCACATTCAATGAAAAAGATCTAAACTTGATTGACAGAGATCAGAAAGCTTTCTAAGCTTTAACTCTATGCCTTATTCCAAACATCTACAATCATTTTTCCGAACACAAGAATGCTAAGTCTCTCAATGATGCTCTCTTTGAATTTTATGTGGAAATGAAGAGTTGGTAAAAGACAAGGGTATTCAAGCTGAAAAGGAGTTTAACTCATTTGTGGGTTATAAGAATAAGAGCCTCACTGACCTAACAAACCATTTTTTACAGTCTCCAACACATTGAAGAAATATGATAAGAAACTCTCCAACTGTGAGCAAGTAAATAGGTTGTTGGACTCACTCCCACATAGTGGAGTGTACAAGTGAGAATGTTGAAGCAAGAAAGAGGTTTTACTGACTACAAGCTTATGGACATCATTAATAAGCTTAAATCATTTGAGTTAGAAATGAAGAGAATGGAGTTTAATCAGACCATGATGCCATCATTTGGCTTTACTCAGAATGATGCATTTCTTACTTCCACTGCAAGCTCTTTAATGCAAGCATCGAGACAAGGAGGAGTGAATACACGTGATCAATCTAGTGGTGGTGTTAATTCTTGTAGAGATCAGGCTAACTCAAAAGCAAGTGCTAGAACATCAATTCCATCTGAAACGATGGGACTGTTTAGCATGTTCGTGTAGAGTTATGAGGCATTAGTGGCTAGAGAATTGAAAGTATCTATAAGGTGGATCCGGATAATCTGAAAGAGACTGATATTCAGTGGCAAATGGCGATGTTGACTCTTAGAGCTTGAAAGTTTATGGCGAGAACTAGCAGGAAGAATTTTAGGGGTCAAAACTCTAACTCCAAATTAGGCTTTGATAAATCCAAACTGAGGTGCTTTAATTGCAAACTATTAGGACACTTCAAATGAGAATATGCATTGTCGATTTTCACTGATCCAAGCAGTTCAGGAGTCCTGAGATTAGCTTCTAATGGAGATAAGGAATAAATGAAACAGAAGAAAGAGACAACTTTAATCTCTAACTTTGACTAGAGTGCAGAAGTAGAAGAGACTAAAGAAGAAATCAATCAAGCTTTGGTTGCTGAGATTGTTGAAGAGAAGGAGAATATGGATTGTGAGGAAGAGTTTGATCTATTTAAAGAGTTCAAAGGTGAAGCTGAAGTAGCTGAGGATGTGAAGGAGCATTGTGAGGAGTATGTAAAGAAGGTTAAATATGATGACTTGAAGGCTAAGGTAGTGATAGAGGGTGAAGATGAGAAGATCCAGAAAGTTGGAAGCCAGACTGAAGAGCAAAGGAAAAAGAAGATTGATGCTGCAACCACTGTTGAGGAAAACAAGAATAGTACTTCGGCGTGTCAATGCGAAAAGGCGTTGGTAGCAGAAAAGGTGGTGATGGGCCTTCCATATGAGGTAAAATTCTTGGATAAAATATACATGGATGAGAAAATATACATGGATTGTCTGAATGTGATGAGAAAATATACATGGATAAAATTCTTGACTTGCGGCATAACATATCTAGTTTAAAGTCACATTGTTTCAGGTGTGGTAAAGATGATCATGTAGTTAAAAACTATCCCGAGCTTCATCATAGAAATGTTCATAAGAATTCTTTCGGTAGTAGATTAACTCATCTAGTTAATAATTTCTTTTGCAAAAAGTCATCAACACCAAAGCCTAAAGTTGTTCAAACATGGGTTCAAGTTTCAACTAGTTAATATGTTTATACTAGTATTGTAGGGGTGATCCACTAAAGCTGTAAATAATGTTTGGCATATTGATAGTGGATGATCTAGACATATGATGGAACTAAAGGATTTATTAACAAACTATCGCATAATCAATGGAGGATATGTCGCCTTTGCGGGCAACAAGAAATGAAGAAAAATGATTGGTCAAGAGCTTGCCTTCAATCTGCTTAGTGTCTGTAAGATTTGTGATAAAGACATTCCAGTCTTGTTCAAGTACGATGATTGTATCTTTCTGAAGTCCAAGATTGATATTCCAGAGGAGATGGTGCTTATGCGAGCTCCGAGAAAGAATGACACATATATTCTCGACATGGGTTCTAAAGAGTCAACATCCACTGTCACCTGTCTTCTGTCAAAAGCTTCAACATCTGAGTCTTTCTATGGATTCGAAGATTAGGCCACATTAATTTCAAAATATAAAAATTAGTTAAAAAAAATCTTGTTAGGGGATTATCTTTAAAAGACTTTTCAGTTGTTGAGAAATGCATGGCATGTGCCAAAGGAAAACAACATAAGAAACCACATAAATCAAAACTTGAAAATAGCATTTCTAATCCCCTCGAGTTGTTATTTACTGATTTGTTGACCCAATCGACGTTAAATCCATTGCTAAGAAATCTTTTTGTCTTGTCGTTACAGATGATTTTTCCAGGTGAGATTTCTGGCCCATAAAGGAGAAGCTGCTAAGGAGCTGCATAAGTTGATTCTTTCTATTGAAATCATAAGCAAGAGGAAGGTTATGGTTATTCAAATTGATAATGGTACCGAGTTTAGAAATCAAATCTTTGATTTCTTCTGTGTTGGTAAAGGTATTCTGAGACAGTTCAGTGCAACGAGAACACCTCAGTAGAATGGTGTTATCGAAAGCAAGAATCACACCCTTATTGAAGCCGCTCGTACTATGCTAATTGAGTCCTCTTTACCCATTATCTTCTGGGCAGAGGCGGTGAACTGTGCTTCATATGTTCTTAAAAGGGTGTTGATCGTCAAAGACAAAATGAAAACTCCATATGAACTGTTTCATAAGAGGAAACCTTTGATTGATTTCTTTCGGCCTTTTAGATGCTCGTGTACTTTACTAAATACCTAGGCACAAAAGACGAAATTCGATGTTGTGTCTGACGAGTATTACCTCGTTG
Source organism: Flaveria bidentis (assembly GCA_018326385.1). Taxonomy (NCBI): domain Eukaryota; kingdom Viridiplantae; phylum Streptophyta; class Magnoliopsida; order Asterales; family Asteraceae; genus Flaveria; species Flaveria bidentis. The sequence continues at coordinate 15,820 of BJCM01063642.1, forward strand.
GCTACTCCTCTACTCAGAAAGCTTATCGGGTGTATAACAAGAGAACCCGTACTATGCAAGAGTCTTTCTATGTTGATTAGCAGGAATCTAATTCCTTTGATGTCCGATCAAAACCTTCATGGTTCTTTGACTCCAATACGATTTTCAACTCATTTAATCTTTCATTTTTTTATGATGATGCATCTATTTCCAATGTTCAAACAAACATCATTCCTCCAGATTCATTACCTATCGTTCCTCCTATTCATCAATGTCACACCCCGACCAACTGCGAAATCATCGAGGCGAACGAATGTGAAATGATTGTTCATATCTCATGAAATTAAATAAGTAGAAATGATATTAAATGTCGTTTTTCATTGAATAATACTAAACAATTCAGTCATTAAAATACAATAAAGATTTAAACAACAACATTAGATATATAATTTAAACTAAGTCCAAGTCCTATATGAGCAAGAAGATTTCCTCAAGTGGCAATCCAGATGCATGTTAAAAAATAAAGGGTCAACTTTAAAAGTTGGTGAGCTTCCATGGGTTAAACACACACACACACACATATGTATATATATATATAAAGTTTACAAGTAGGAATTCATGTCAGTGGTCACGAATTATGCAAGTTTATAGATAACATATAGCTATAATTAAACCTTGACCAAGAATTAGTTTACAAGTATATAAAGATTAGCTAAGTGTACTTGGTTCCTATGATGAACAAGCATACGTCATCATGAGCCAGCAATAACCTCGGCTTTAGCACCAAATAGGCTTGTCAGGCCCATAGATCAATGACATCGCCAGGCTAACAATAGTTAATGATTGTCAACATATAATGTATATCATATAAAACCCATAATAATACAAATAACCGTGATAAAAAGTAAAGATGAATTGCATGTACGTTTACAAGTATCAAAAGGTTTACAAGTGTAAGTTGACAAGTTAATATGTTTCACCCCAAAAAGATGTGAAATAATAAAAGGGGGGCATGAAAACTCACATGGAAAACTCACATGTTGTATAAGATGAATCTTAAAAATAGTAATAAGAGTTAAGGAGTGCTCTAACGATTTCTTTTACTAGATACCTAAACATATAGGTTCCAATTTTAAGTTTAAAGATAATATTAACGATTAATACGCGAACTAGGGTCTCAATTGGAATTTGGGGTTTTTAATATTTAAGTTAAATAAAATAATGTAATCAATTTTATTTTGATTCAATAAAGATGGTGTAACTCGATTAAATAACTAAGATTTAAAAATCATTAGTAAAAATAAGTAATTAAATTTTACAAAAATATATTTATTTTATAATAATTAATGAAGTAAAGATTGAGTAAAGTGTAGTAAGTAAATAATTAATTTAATAATTAATTATTTAAATTCATGGTTTAGAAGGAGACACTCTATGACTTTTCCAAAGTGAAAGGTTATGGGTTGGAGCCTCACTAGGTGTAATATGCTCCTAGTGGACCAAGGGTTTTACCAAAGTGGACCAAGGGTTTTACCAAAGTGGACCTTATGGTTGTGGGTTTCCCTTGGAATGATAGGCGAGCCGGGTCACCAGCGCAGTCTGTGTTCGCAGGCGTGGGTAGCCTTTCGCCATTGGGTTTACCCGGGTGACCAGGCTTAAAAATTATTCATTTGCCTTTCAAAAATATAAGTTATTAAAATAACTTATTTGATTTAAAGATCATTTTATGAAATAATAAAAAGATAACCTTTAAATGACTTTTGTTATAGTTTTTATAATATTTAACAATTAGTTTTAAAAAAATATAATATTATTTTGTATAAATTTTCAGAAATTAAGTTAATAATTTCTAGATAAATTTAACTATTAACATAATTTATATTTTATGTTTAATAGAATAATATTAATTTCTGTAATTTAATTATAAAAAGAAAAGGCTTAAAAAAACATTTGAGGGTGCCGGGTTTGAACCCGGGACCTTTTGTATATGAATAATGCGCGTTGGTGGTGGGCTGTAAGCCCATATCTGATTTTGTTTGTAAAATAAAATTGTTAAAACGAAACCCTAAACATCACAAAAACCCTAGAATCGATTTGGATTAAACTGAACATGAATTCTAAGTTGTCAACGGAATCCAACCTAGGGTTCTTTATCACTAAGTGAAACTGAGTATATTGGTATGTGAAACTTACGTGATTAAGTTCGAATTGATGATCTTAGGTTGTAGAACGAGTCAGGACTGATGTACTATCGAATTAAGTTGATTCGGGATGATTTGATCCAATTCATGGATTGTGAAGCTTCCTTAGATGATTATAATGAGAAGCACTAAACTAATTTCGGTTGAGATTGTCTCGAATGTGGAACTCGACTAACTTGCAGGTCGTGAATGAAGACGATGATTGATTATGGAGTATGTGCGTGTTTCAAATGAAATTGATGTTGAAGGAGGTTCAAGGGAGTTGATTCGAAGGTTTTAACATCATTTTATGGACCTAATTAATACTGTCTCATAACGAATGAGTTAAGGCTTTACATCGATGCTTTGGTTTCTTGTACCTGACCTTAATAATCTAATAAATTCAATTAAAATGATATAGTGTTCGAAACCGATTCAAGTGAGTAAAGGAGTGATTTAATTTCATTTTAATCGGGTGTTTTAGGGTGTTTGGTGATCGTCGAGTTTTGGTCAGAGATGTGGCCGACGACACGGAGAGGTCGATGGGGGAATTGGGTTTTAAATCACATTTACACTTTTGGTCCCTCATGTTTATCATGTTTAACATTTTATGTAAAACCAATTATTTAAGTTTTAAATCTACAATGTAACTCCTTAACCATTTAAATCCATAATTTAAAAATAACCCAAATTATTTATAAACTTATATACTTTATAAGTTTTGTAGGAACTTTAAAAATATAATTATTCTTTTTAAATTAGACTCATAAATGACAATTAAGACTTTATAAATTTTTAACTTTTTACTTTATAAAGTTTTATATATATATATATATATATATATATATATTAAATTGTTTAAATGATTTAATAAATGAAAAATTAAATAACCCTATTTTTAAGATTAAACTACACGGTAATGCATATGGTTCAATAGA
>BJCM01063643.1:0-11908 GCA_018326385.1 Flaveria bidentis
AGACGTGTACAGATCTAAGAGAGAGGTGGAGATGGAGACGTTGATGAATGAGGTTGAGAGAGAGGTTTCAGAGGAAGGTTGATGAATGAGGTTGAGATGAAGAACAAAAATGTTTGTGGAAATGAAGAATACAGAGAAAGAGAAACAACCTCTAAATGTGTTTTTACTCACATTTCATTTTTAGTATATTTAAATAAAGTGTAAATAAGTATAGTGTGTATGTAGTTTGGTGTTTGGATGTATTTTTTTAGAATAAAGTTGTATAATAAGATATTCGGTTGCTTAAGTGTTTGGTAAATTTAGATGATTTTTGAAATTGATAAGTTAAATGATTCAAACATTATGGGGATTTGATAAATTCATTATAGTCAGTCAGATGCTATCAAATAATCAAGTTTCAATCAGATATTATTAAATCAGTTACATCAAACAGCCCTAAGTTATAACATAATATTCTTACTACCAGACCAAATAGCTTTTAACTAATAATCTTTTGAAACAATAGTATTAACTTATTGTCTTGTTTGGCTTTTTTATTAAAAAAAGTCAATGGGCAGCTGACACTATTCCCCCATTTGTGTTTTAAAGTATAGTAATAAATGTGACGTAATCATTACTAATTAATTTTTTTAAATGACTCCTAATCTATCTAATAATATTTAACCTCTAATATAAAGACTAGATATCTTTACCACTTTAACTGTCTTTGGAACATTTAAATGACATAAATAATAATAAATCATATCTTTGGGTATTATGGCATAATTCAAACTACACAATCAATCATTCAAATCCGCTAAACACGACCCCGGACATAGCTCAAGCTATCTAATTTTGTTTCTTTAGTTTAAAGGATGAAATGTAACAACATATTCCCCCGCTTCTACCTCCATAAATCACCTCCCCATCACCCCTATCCAAACCGCCGATGACGGTGTTACTAAAGCACCGAAATTACTAGAGGCTCCTTGTCAAGCGTGTTCAAGTACCCTAATTCCTAATTCCTATGAATATCAAATGTAGTCAAAGACCATAATCATATGGAAAAATCCCGTCCATTTGACCATTATTTCTCAAAATGTCATGTTACTAATTGTTGCTAAAAATTGTTTTTATCCAATACGCCTGTCTCCACCCTTTAAATAGTCTTACCCAAACTTTCATTTAACAGTCAGGACATGATTTACATAGGAAAAAGAGTCGATCATGGTTCTGTTTGAAATTTCCTGGCATGTCACAGTCATCATAGTCGTTTTAGACTTAAAATTATAATATATACACATACAATAAACAACGGTCAGTCAAAATAAAAATTCCACAAAATCTATATTATGTTCAATCGATTTCATTTACAAATAAATTCAATTGAATATACAACACGATCGTTCTAACATATTTAAATTTCAAACAATCCTATTTAAAAGTTAAATACATCGTGTGTAAATTTAAAAAAAAAAATGAAAGTACACATTTTGGAATTTTCCCTTATCATAACGAAGAACCAAATTACAATAGTCAATCTAGGGTTGATGTTTTTTTGAAAATTTGCCCAAATTAAGCTGGCAAATCAAGAAATTGACAGCAATTAACGTCATCTTCCAACAAGATCTTGTACTTACGTTACCCAATTCAACACAATTCTTCATACGCCCCTCTAATTTCTTCCTTCTGGATTCATCTATCCTCTGTTCATATCGCCACCATCTCCAATCCCTCATCAATTCAACTCAAATTTTCTGAAAAATGAACAAGATTGAAAGAGCACATCAGATGTACAGAGATGGTAAGTACGAAGAAGCCCTTGAATTTTACACAGAAGCCCTTTCGATTGCCAAAACTAATCCCCAGAAGATCGCCCTTCACAGCAATCGAGCTGCTTGTTATCTCAAACTCCACCACTTTAAGAAGGTAATTCTTATGGTTTATTATTATGAAATGTTTAATATTAGAAGTTGGTTTATCATTTTCCTATGTTAACTTGAAAATCAGCATATGAGATGTACCAAAAGTAATTTGAATCTAGATGTCTAATTTGGGGATGAACTTTAGGATCAGGTTTGATAAATTTGTCAAATTCTTGTGAAAGTAGAAAATTTTTCTTCTTTATTGGATATCTCATTAGAAAGTAAAGAATCATGAGAGCCCATTTGTACCTTTTGCTTTTAACTGTAATACATAAAACGGTTATATGTAACCACTAACGAATTATCCCACTCTCTTTCTAACTCGCGTTGTAGCACTATGTACGAGTGCCTTATGTGGCTCTTGCTGTTTGCTACTGAAAATTTGCTATGCATTGAATGTGTCCCTTTTGAAGGTATTGATTTGGGGGTGTTTGTACCTTGTTATTTTAGATACTTGACATTTTGACAGTCAAACATTTGAAGCTTTCTGTCTCAAAGGAGTACTGCAGAGTTTAGAGTTAAACAATCAGATTTTGACAATCATAGCATATTCCATTTATAGACGAGGGGATAGGGATAAATTTAGATCACTACTAGGTTGAATTTCGGGGTAAACATATTACAAAGTTTGGTTCAATTATAGAAGGATTGCCATCTTTACTGGTTCGAATGAAGTAGATTGCATTAGGCATTAAATCATCATATATGATTCAAGATGTGACTTATGAGTTGACTACATGCATTGCAAATAAGTTGTCAACTTGACAACTATGTTACGAGCTTTATACTACCTATATGTTTTCATCTATAATAACTGCGTCTCCATAGATGCTTTACACAACAAATTCAAGAACAAACTCCTACAAACGCACGTTATTTAGATCCAACATGCATCCGTCACTTGGAGGATTACCTTCTGATTATGGCCTTTAACTTTGCAGAATTCCTAGTTATGAATTAAGATTGATGGTTTATGAGTTGATTTGACTAGTTTGTGATATAGGTGTTACCGTGTTAATTCCTATCAAATCAACAAAAAATAGCTAAAAGGGGAATGGGTTAAACAGATTAAGACTTGGTTTAAAGTGGCCTAAGTTTTATTTAAATGCATGCAAGTATGCAACCTCCTAAATCGTTTTCATGTCAAGACTTAGATTATTATTATCGGTGATAGTATTTCTTTTATAAGCATACTATACACATTAGTTATCTATATAAATTTTGAAATTTGGACAATAACAATGGGAGGACAACCCTACCTAGCCCATTTTGGCAACCAGTAATGACCTGCTATATTTAGGTTGTTTATGAGTCCATTAAGGTTAGGGGTTTCTTTTTTTTAGCATCTTCATCATGCACATGGTTGGTCCATCCATCATTCCATCTTCATTGATCATAATCCTGTTAGCTGACTAACTCTAATACATGCTTGAATGCTTTATATCACATGAATTAATTCAATTTGAAAAGCCAAAAAGATTTTCTTATCAATATTTTTGAAACACATAACTTTCTTAGGTGGTCGAGTTTCAATCTCTTATACTGCCATACTTTATAACTTCAATAAAATCATATTTGTCATCAAACATGTGAGTTTTAGTCTGTGATGATGGAGAGGCAAACAGGACTATTAATTGGGACCAAATTCTAAGCTTACTTGTGATTTCCGTAACTAGTAAATAAAACACGTTTTTTTAAATAAAATTTCCTATGAAACAAAAACACAGAGCAAATGAATTTGGAGAGATTTTCATGTATTAATGAGTAATCATTTAATCATAATTTTTTATTGAGTAATTATGCATGTTATACTGGCTAAAATGCTATACTATAATTGATCATTAGTATACATTTTAAATTGAGATATTGATGAGCAATCATACAGTTTTAGTGCCTCAATAATTGATGAACTGTATACGATATTATTGCATCACGTTAAGATCCTTTAAGTCATCATTAAACTACAAGTTGCAACAATCCGCCAATTAGTGAATCCTACAAATTGATTAATCTGTTGAAAACTGGAAAAATGCAAAAAAGATGTGGACCTGTCAGTTTCAGCCTACATGTCTGCCACCTTGGCCTGTTGGCAGAAGATAAGCTGCAACTACTTAAATTATCTAATCGTCGCATATAATTTGTAGTCTGACAGTTGATCATAGTTGGCTGACATTTAGGTTGTCATGTTAGGCAGCAGATGAATGTACTTCAGTGCTGGAGCTTGATTATGAGCATACAGGAGCATTGATGTTGCGAGCTCAGACTCTGGTCACCCTCAAAGAATACCAATCGGCACTATTTGATGTAAACCGCCTCATTGAGCTGAATCCTTCGTCTGAAGTATATCAAAATCTTGAAGCCCGTTTAAAAACACAACTGGTACTCCCTCCATACAGTTTTAGACACAATTTACAGGCGTTTAGACATGTGATATGAATTGAAATTGTGATTAACGCACTTGAATTCACAATAATCAGTTTCTAATGTTTGGATCATGATTATCATATTATTTTGGTGTCAAAGAATCAATTTTAGCATATTTTCAAACAAAAGTTTAAAGTACTAATTTAACCTTCCTTTACTAATTTTTAAATACTTATCATACATGTTTCGCATTTTCTATTGTGATTACAAGTTCAAAAAGTTGAAGCACATCTGAACATCTTCGCATAATAACTGATTATTTGATTCCTTACATACTTTGTCTACCACTCTGCTTTTGTTGAAATTTTTATATTTCTTGTCAAGGAAAGTCTCTCGCACCAATACCCGAGGCTGAAACTGAGCTAGAAGAAGAAGAAGATGAAAACGGTGAAGAAGAAAATGAAGATGGTGAAGAGGAAGATAATAAAGATGAACAATCTGATTCATTAGGGCTAGCACGAAACCATAGTCATGACTTGAATGCACCTGCATCCAAGGATGATATCAGCAACCCGACAAGCGTTAAAATTACCATCACTGCCCCTCAAATTCAAAGGCCGAAGGAGGAAATTGCAAAGCCAAAAGGGCATTCACGTCTTGATTATTCAAGATGGGATAAAGTTGAAGATGACAGTAGTGAAGATGATGATGACGATGATGAAGATTCTCAACCTCAGTATCGGTTTCGTGTAAAAAATATTGGTGTAAGGTCAGTAAAGTAGATAAACACGCGCACGAGCATAGTATATTACTATCATACCCCTGGCATCAGACCTGCTTCATACAGAAATGAGGACAAACGGTATGCAAGATGATTCATTTCTTGTACAGTTGATTTGGGTTGGAAATGGGTCGGCGGTTAAATTTAAAATTTACCATTTCATATTGAAATGCGTTTAAAGTCGGTCAAAGTGTTCAAATGTTTTCGACATCTTAAATCGACTTATTAAAACAAATTGGATGTTAAGTTGGTATGATGGTTTTATGATCTTATTTAGTACATAAATTATTTACAAAGAAGTGAACAAAGAAACCTTGGTGGGTCGACATGACCCGAACAATTTTGACCCATTTTAAAAGGTTACTGGTTTTTGTATTGACCCGTTACGCAACCCATTCATTTTGTCATCTTTACATACTGTTTGTTGATGTATGTGTTATGTTGTTGGAGTACTTATTATAATTGTTTGATGACTTACACAATTGAGAAATTTATTTCCTTTGTAAATCTCTTAACGGTCCTTGATAATTTATCTTTCGTAAAGGTCTCTATGATTTAAACGAATTTTATGATTATAGATGTAAAATCTTATATGACATGTACACAACCTTATAAATACTATTAAAATGGACATGTTTGTTTTTTTCTCAATGCAATATCTTCTAAACTTAGTAGTCGATATAAAATATCTTTAATTATATAGGATTTATAATTACTCAGATGATCCATACGGTTTGATCAAACTATAATGTTCATGTATTGAGGAAAGAAAGAACAAATTCAGGTTTTAACATTCATTAACATTTTTGTAAAACTAGAGTGAAATGTTAGTGTTCAAACCTAATACTTTTTAGTGTGAAAAGTTAATAAACTAAAAAGTTAATAATTCAAACATGTTATATATTTTGTTTAATACTTACATATATTACATTGCCCAGAATATAAAGACTATTTTTGTAATTAACTTGTTATAATATAATTATACTACTAATTTTATGAAAAAAAGAGTAAGCTACGCCCTTGTCTGCTGAGTATAGTTATTGAAATCATGTTTATCAATATCCTTTTTATAAAGATAGAAATTACCACTCTTTAACTTGAGTATGGTCGGGTGGTAAGCATCACGCCCTCAATATCACATGGGTTCGAATCTTGCTTACCTTAGTTTTAGTGTGCTCCCTTTAACTGTTCATCGTGATTTGAGTGTGTTATTGACATGTGTTTCTTACTGATCTACGATGTTTGATTTTAAAGATGGTGCTTATATTGGATTTGCAATGGCGAACATGTATAGAATTAGACATTTTTGGGTTTTTAGGTTGCGTTTGGTTAGAAGGAATGAAATTGAATGGAATTCAAAAACTAGTATAATTTTCAAGTAAAATTATGTTTGAGTGAGTAATGAAATGTAAAACTCAAGGGAATGTTTCACCTTAAATTCTTTTGGTTGTGGGATTTCAAAATCATTTCACCTAGAGAGGGAATTTGAAATCCCACATTGTCAATGATTATGGCTTTGAGCTTGTTTGAGACGTGGTTATGTGGTTTTCTATATTTGGTGTTTGCTCAATGATTATGAGACTATTGACGATGATGCACCACTGATTATGTTACATGTGGTTGCATTGGTTTTCAGTTTTTTTGGATTAATGTTATGGTATATTGTTTCTGTGTGGTAAGGCTATCTTTTGTGGGTGATCTGTGAGGGTCGCACGTTGTTGGTTCCTGTTAGATGAAATTTTTGTTGGTTGTGATGATCAAACCCGAAAAAGGTTGTTCTCTTGGCGCAACCATGTGTTGATGGTTTGCAGCCAATGATGGTGACCAAATCTAAGCCAAAGGATTATTCTATTAACCTATACTTTTAAAAAACCAAGTAAAATAGTAGTTGGTTATTGGTTGATCTGATTTTTGTCACAAAAATTTGTGTAATTTTATGTTTTGGACTCTCTGTTTGTGGTTTAGTATTTATATAATGATAGAGCAATGAAATGAATATTGATTTTGGGTGTCTTTGATTTTTCTCATTCCAGCTTTTAGTTGGGATCGTGTGTTGTTGGTTTGGGACTGGTTAAAAATTGAATGGGCGTGATGATTCGATATGAATCGTTTTCTTCGTTTGCAGCATAACCGATCTCAGCCAAGAGTTGTTCTATCTATATTTGAAATTACAGTTCTTTGTGTTTAATGTATACGTTACCGGCAATTATTTAATAAAGTCGCGTCAACCGTTGCGTTTTGGTTGTGGTTTTAAAAACTCGTGTAGCACGTGCGATTGAATATCCTAGTGACAAACCTAAATTGTGAAAAAAAAAGGAAATAAAACATTTGTGGTTGTCATAACTTAACTGTAACATGGCCGGTATCGTTCATAACTAAGAGTTACACCCGCTTTACGCGACAGGATAACACCATTTCTAGTGGAACTGAATGTAGTTACGACACACAACTAAAATCTTCACATAACCCATATCGTACAACGAGTGCATTGGTGATACTCAAAAGCTTAAAATACCAGCCTTAAAATTTCATAGAAAGACTTTAGTAAAATCTCAAACCTTACGTACCCGCTCGTTACATTAAATGCATTGATGATACTCAAAAGCTTATGTAAACTGCTAAACAACTTATAAAGACTCCTAGCAAGACACGAATAAAAATGGGCACACAAAAAACATTTATGTGAAGAGCCGTTACAAATAGAAACCGATTTGATATATAATCAAAACACCGTCAAGTCGTTAACAATGTAATTATCCGCACTCTATGACATGTCAATTTGCCATAAACAAAAACACGTTATTAGTGTATGTTTGGAATTTCAAAGAGTACAAACTTAGAGCATTCACAGCCTATGTCTTATAATTATGTGAGTGTGAGTCTTTAAATTATATGGGATGATTTTTAGTGATTATGAGTGGAGGAGAGAGAAAATGTTACTGTTCATCTGTAAATTTAAAGATTATTGTTCAACCCTTATAATTTTTTGAATATTTTTTAAAATGGTTGTGAGTAAAGAAGAAAGAAAAGGTAATAAAAAAATATATAAAAATATTTTATTTTATTGATAGGAGAGAGAAAAAATTATTGTTTTTAATATAATTATATGGATAAAAATAATGAGTGCTCTTAATTAGTTTGAAATGAATTATATAATAATAAAAATAAAAATTTATTAAAAATTTAAACGTAACATAAAAGATATCAAATTTAAGAACTTGAAAAGTAAAATAATTATGATTTGATGGTGTGGTTGCCTGCTGTGTGGCTATAGTTGTGTGCCTGTGTGCTTCCAAATCCTGCTTGGTTTACTAGCTTGTATGGCACATGTTGGACTAAGAGACGTACTGGCGTAACTTTATAGGGGCGAAAAGGGGCCACCACTCTCATCGTAGTGTTAATTTTTTACGCGATAGTTAAATATTTTATATATTAATATAGTTTTCCTTCTTAAAAAATTTAACTTTCGTCTCTCGCACTTCTATACTTTAATTAAAGCCCCGTCACTAAAGAGATGTAAACTCATGCTATGTTTGGTGATGTGACGAATAGAAATGAACATCCGTTCACCTCAACTTATAGATTGTTATATATATAATACATGAAACTATGCATGAGAGATTGTTTAATATAAATTATGTCATAAATAAGAAAAGAAAGAAATAAACATGAATCTTTCTTTGTTTTCTCCCCACTTATTTCATAAAAAAGATATGTACGTGAAACATAAATTTTCTCTACTTTCTTTCGATTTCTTCGTCAAAAAAGACTCGGGAACAAAACGTTAAAGAATAAGAGGAAATGTAAAAGGTATTGAGTGTTGACAAAAAAAAGAGAGGATAATGTATGGAAAGAATCTAGGAAGAGAAAATTAAGTTCGTAAAATACTCTCTACTAAAATTTGAATTAGGACCACTTCCCAAAATATGAAAAGCTTTTTAATCAAACTGAAGTCATTGTAGCACCACTACTTTTGTAATTTAACCACACACAAAAAGCACCCATTAAGGTGGGGCGGCGGGGCATGATATAAAGTGCTGAAAGGGGTTCACAGGGTGTTTTGCTAACACAAATATTCAAAAATCTTACTTCTAATACATTAGAGTTTATTTTGTTAGAAAGTTGTGGAAAACGTATATTTTTTTATTTGATATAGTAGCTTTAGTAAACTACTGTCGTATATTTACATGAGTTGAATACATAAAATTTTAAATATAATAAAATTTTATTTAATTAGAAAACGATATTATAAGATAGATATGATTTGAATTACGTAAGATTAAAAACTATAAATAATAAAATAATGATATCAACTTTTTAAATTAATTTTTTTAAATCAAATATTTAGTTTAAAATTTTTCATTTTTATAAATTTACTTATTATAACTCACATTTATTATTATTATTGGTTTATAGAAAATTGTTTTTAGAAACACCAAATTTAAAATATTTTATATTTTTAAATAATTTTGATGTTTTAAAAAAATTATTTTATAAAAAATTATTTCTTTAGAAATAATATTAATAAAAATATATCTTTCTTAATTTATTAAAAAACATTTTTAATTTACAAAAGACTTAAATAATATTATTTATAATTCAAGTAATTATTTAATAACAGAGAGAAACGTGAAAATTTTACAAGAATGAATGTGGAGTTGACACGTGTTCTCCATAGTTAACTTTTTATTAGAGTGGAAATATTTTATTTATTTCTTGAGAAAACTTAGTAAAGCATGGTTGTCACACCCCGACCTACGACGAAATCATCGGGACGAACGAATATGAAACGATTGTTCATAGCACATGAAACTAATAAGTTGAAATAATATTAAATATCATTTTCATTGAACATTACAAGATAATTAAATCATTACATTACAAATAAAATATATAAACAACTATATAAGATTTTCAATTAAACTAAGTTCAAGTCTTATATAAGCACGAAGAGATCCTCAAGTATCAAACCTGAAACATGTTAAAAATAAAAGGTCAACTTTGAAAATTGGTGAGTTCCATTGGTTAAACACACACACACACACACACACATATATATATATATATATATCAAAAGATTAAATATGATATGTGAAATGAAATAATTAATTTAATAATTAATTATTTAAAATTTGATAAAGATAATTAATTGAACATTTGTTTTTAATGACCTTAAAGTTATCTAAAATTATTTTATAAAGTCTTGAGTTTTTATATATTTTACTATAAAGGTCTTATAATATCAAGCTTTAAAAAATATGAATAAAAAATAATAGAAAGTTATATTGTTTTATAAGTTTCAAGAACTTAAATAAAAGTTTAGAGAATATTAACTAAATATGATATAACATGGTTAAATGATTAGATGTATAATTAGTTATTTAAATATTTATTTAAATAAGCATTTAAAGTATTTGTAATATGTAGGTTTGAAGTGTTTTGAAATAATTCAAGTTTCAACTATAATATATTTATAACATATAAATGACGTAATAATAATTTTATAACTTTTTATTCTTTAACATGTAATCAAATTTAAGAATTATAAGTTTTAAAATCTTAATAATTTCCGAAATATTTTAGTTAACAAAATAATATTTATTTAGATTTATTATTAAATTAATAATTTTTCTGATTTAAAAATGAAAAAAAAGCCACTAAAATAAAAACATGACAGGGGCAGAACCCCTGACCTGTCATGTGTGAGTGTTTGTTGCTAACCAATGGGCCAAAGCCCAAGTCTTATCTTAAAACACAAATTAATTAATAAAACTTATTCTTCAAATAAACTCTCAAATCAACATGAACCCTAGTTTGATCTTGATTCAAATTGAGCATCAATTCGCCAATGATAGTTGCAATAAGTTTAGGGCTATTGTTCAACACATCAAAACGCTTGTAAAGGCAGGATAAATTTACCTTTTCGAGATTGAAATAATGAGAAATAAGGAAAACCCATGTCGCGACTGTGGAGGGGAGAATCAGATACAAACAATGATATTAATTAAATTCCTTTCGTATGAAGCTTCAAAGAGTGTTTGTAATCCAAAGCCCTCAATCAATTTAGAGTTTAAATGCCTCGAAGACCACTGTCGACTATGTTGTAGGTCCGAAAGGAAGATGACAATCGAACATAGTGTATGTGCTTGTTTCGAATGGAATTGATGATACAACAAGTTTAAGGACGTTAATTCGAAGGTTTTAACATCATTCTATAGACCGAATTAAGACTGTTTCATAACGAACGGGTAGATACGTTAAGTCGATGTTTCGGTTTCGAATTCCCGACTTTAATAATCATAAAAATTTAATTAAAAACGATACGGTGATCGAAACCTATTTGAGAGAGTTAAGATGTGGTTTAATTTCATTTTAATCGAGCGTTAAAGCTTGTTTGGATGTCGCCGGAGTTAACAAAAGAAGGTGGCCGAAAAAAAAACGGGGATGGAGCAACGGTGTGGGTCGTTAAAACCAAATTACACATATGACCCCTGTGGTTTTGCAACTTATTATTTCATGTAAGAACTTTTCAAATAAGTTTCAAAATTTGCAAGTTTGACCCCAAACTTATTAAACCCCAAGTTTTAAAATAATTCAAATTATTTATTTATAAATTCCATTGAAACCATAATTAGTTAATACAACTTTTAATAAGATTTTACTATTTAGTTATTTACTGTAACGTGATTAACAAACTTTATTATACCAATTTATAACTAAATTATTGTCTATTAAAACTTTAAAGAGTTTATAAATAAGAGTTTAGAACTCATAAATAAAAATTATTACGTTGTAAATTTATAACACTTTACTTTATAAATTATAAAATTATTATAACTTGTTTAAATGGTTTAATAAA
>BJCM01063644.1:0-16969 GCA_018326385.1 Flaveria bidentis
TTACAAAAGGTAACTTTTCTATGTAGTTAAATATGTTTCGTTTCTAGTTACCTTTTGGTTAATATGTACTTGTGTTTTTTGTTCTATAATAGTGAATACATTATAAGATATTTGACTTTTGACAAGTAAATAACTTATAAACACAATAATCGCATACAATTAACTAATTGCATTTTACCGTGAGATATGTTATTATAACAAATAACTAATTTGGGTTGTAAAATATCACTTCTGCTGATATATTGATATATTAAATACTAGGGTACAACCCCGTGTATTACACGGGTTTAATTAAAAATATTAAATAGTTATTAATGAATAATAAAGAACTGTAAAATATTATTTAGATATAAGATATAACTGAAATTATGTATAAATAATTACTTTGATTAATTAATAAAATATTTATATTATTTCTAAAACTTTCGTTATAAAAATTATTGGTTTGATAAATATTTCATTTTTTATCTATATTTTGTTGTTTAAAGACTTCGGGTTTGCTTTGTAAAATTATTTTATATATAAAAAGAATGATTTTAAAATAATTTCATTTTTATAAAAGTCTCGTTGTTTTAGAAAAAAATCATAGTTTTAGAAAATTTTGTTTTTGAAAGCGTGTATTTTTTAATCAAAGTATTTACTTTTTATTTAATGAAAAATGTCTTTTAATATTGTTGATTTAATAAAAACTTAGATTTATAATATAAAGAGAAAAAATTGAAAATTAGTTATTTGATTTTTAAAATGAAATATTTAGTTTAGGCGGAAAATAAATAAAAAAGTGAATGTAGTAATAACATGTGTCAAAAAATATAAAGGTTTATTAGTATAGATTAATAATAATTTTAAATATCTAGATATATAAAATATAAAAATTCTTTTACTAACAATTTATTAACAATAACTAAATCATAAGAGGATTTTAATTATATCTTATCTTAAATAGTAATTTTATAACTCTTAAATCTTGATTAATTGTAATTACAATTATCTAATCTTATTATTTTTTATTTTACTCATGGTTGATTACATCCAACCGACAAATATTCATGGAAACTGCTGGTTATAACATATTAGATTTATTCAACTCATGTAATAAATGAGTTTCTAACGTAATTTTAGCTCTTGCAAAAATTATTCAAAATTGATTTTTTAACTCCTAAAGTATCATATAACAATAATAAGAATATGTTCGCTTAAACATATTAAAATTAATAATAGTTTTTTTAATAGGAGATGTAGATATTTAACATGAAAAATTTCATAATAATCGTATAGTTGAATGCACCATATTTTACAAGCATACGAATTAGGTTTTAAGTTTAGCATTATAATGAAAAGTAATTAGGATGTAGGAAAAATACCTAATTATGTTAGATATCATACCAAAACTGTATTATGGTCTTATCATGTTAATAATCAGGCTATTTTGGTTTTTAACTATTATTGGGTGATAATTTAATTATTAAATAGTGTTTTAATAAAAAGATCTTAACAGAAATATCTCTGATATTTAAATTTTAATTAAGAGATATAACAACATGTCTAATTTGTTGGAGTTTTTTTAGGACACTGAATGATATGTCATTTATAAGGAAAAAATCTTTCTGGATAAAAGGGTATTTACGTAAATTTTTATATAAAAACGAAATCCTAATTTATGTTTAGATGTTGCTAATAAAAAAAATTTACCACCGAATTTATGTTTTTGAATAAAAATGTCAACTATTTCAAATCTTGGGGAGACAAATATAAGAAAAAATCTTTCTGGATGAAAATATCAAATATGATCAAACCTATCAAATCTTAGGGAGACAAATATAAGAAAAAATCTTTCTTGATGAAAATATCAAATATGACAAAACCATAGGGAGAAAAAAGAAATTCACTCTAAATTTAAACTTGTCATAATAAAATGGTATAGCTATATAAATTTGGGTTCTCTATCAACATGAATGTAGAAAACTTGATACTAATACTTTAACATATGTGTATTTTATTGGTGCAAAGTAGATCTACATCATGCAAAAAGGAATTAAACAGTTGCATAGTTAAACTACAAGCCTAAGAGTTGTTTATTATTGTAAAACTCATATAAACTTGTATGTCAAAAGATGTAGGGCGAGTAATCTACATGTGTACAACAGTCGGTCACAGTAGTTAAAGACTGAGAAACTAAACAAAATGAAATTATTTGATTTGGTCTTTTAACATCATCATCATCCTTATAACTACAATAAAAAAATGGTTCTTTATTATATTTATTTTTAATTAAATAATATTTTTATACATTTAGCATTAGTTTTTGTTTTTCTGCTTATTTACAACCACTTTTTTAAAAAAATAAAAAATTATAAAGGATAAACAATTTTTCTTCAATTATATTTTTTTCGTATTTTCACAACCACTCACAATTATTTTGTATAATATATAAAACACACTATTAATAATATAAGAAATCTACTCTGAATATTTTTATTGAAGCTTGAATCCCTTTTTTTATTATTACATGATTTCTGTAACCAAATCATGATTTACGGTCTTAAAAACTTTCAAAATGAATCAACCTATTTATTAACCAAAGTAGCAAAACCATCTACCGGTTGGTGTCCTCTAATTTCTTAATCAGAAAAGTAACACCCATTGATTGGAAATATAAAAGGGCATATAGAAGGATAGAATGGGTGGAATTTCTTTTTCAAACGATAGGAGATAGAAGCAAAATAATTTAATTAAATATGTAAACTATTATACAAGCTTTGATAATGTTTTCGAAAGAAAAATAAAAATGATTGGACCACAGAATACTTACGAATTTCTGTCTTTTATATTTTTAAAAAATAATTTTCTTTACATAATAATTTAATATTATATAAAATTAGGAGGCATGAGTACGCCATAATAAGTAATTGCTACTATTGACTTTTTTTTATCTCAGTTCTATCTTGTAAGAAATATATGGTCTTTATTTTTATTTTCAAACCAAAACCACAATAATAATTTCATCAAAGAAAACACTATAAAAAAACATAAGGGTTTGTTAAACGTACTTTATAATGTTAAACATGCCCTTAAAAAATATGAAACCAAAACCGAATAAAAGTAAAAGTGGTATATTTTACATAACCCTAAATATTTACACATTCATATTGAAATAAACATTCATCACCCATGAAAAAGCAAGGGAATAGCACATGGTTCCTAGTATTATTGAAGTGCTTCCAATACTATGGCATATCTACCAAATATACCGAATTATATATTTACAATCATATCATATCTAAGTTTGATAACAGTTGAAATAAAAAATAATACAAATAATTAATGTAAGTAACAGATATAATACGAAACTTTGAAAAGATGTTTTACTTCAGTTGCTATTGACAATCACCCTATTTATCTTTGAATATCATAAATATGATTTACACATTTAAACCATAAGCACTGTCAACTCTTTACCATTTAACATAAGTCGTTTTTTTAACTTCATTCATGCTTACCTACAAATATATAAAAAAAATAATGATGATGACTGATTCGTTTTTAAATAAGAAATAAGAAATATCAGTATATATTAAAATACTTGTAGAAATATTTTTATTTTATTACTATAAAAAGAAACTGTAGTCCCCTAATTTAATAATAAAATGTGGCAGAGAATATGAATATGAACATGAATATGTAAATGAGTGGATGGGCAAAATACAAGCATCAAACCATCTTCTTCTATTTATTTCACATCCACATCAATAAAAAATTATCACGGATATACCATGACCAAAAATTTAACTCATAAAAATGGATCCAAATTACATAAAACTCTTAAGTTAGAAATTAATAAATGGATTATTTTTTTCAAAAAAAAATTAATAAGCTTGTGTGCTAAAAAGTAAGTGTGAAAAGTGAAAAGAATCTTATTCTCAAATGTATCTGTATAACAACTTTAGTAAGTAGTACAAGGCATAATATTGTGTCTTGTATGCCATGAGGCCTTTATAAGGCGTCAAAGGCTTCCCACATATCTGTTTAAAACCAAGAGAACTTCTCCACCCATTACCACTACCACTACAACCACCACCACCACAGCTGCCAAGTAGAGGTAGCGGGTAGCGGTTTCCAGATGGCAAGGAACGAATGGATAAACGGGTACCTGGAGGCAATATTGGATCTAGGAGCAAATCTAAAGAGCAAAGAAGGGGTTGATACAAAGTTGAAGCTGGAAAAGCTTCAAGACAATGTTAAGCGCGATAAGCACTTCAGTCCCACCAATTACTTTGTTGAAGAAGTTGTTAATAGTGTTGATGAATCAGACCTCCATCGAACCTGGATCAAGGTCGAATCTATCCCTCTCTGTGTAGTTCACTTAAATTATATATTTGGAATCACTTCATATATTCCACAAAACTTGGTATAACAATATGTTCACCAAACAAACATCATGATATCAAATATACTCATTTTCAAATATATGACAGTTATTCCCTTGAAACTTGCATTAGGATATAAGAGTTTAAAAGTGAAGGACAAGGGTCTAATAATCAGATTATATATCATATCTAATGAAATTTTAAGTTTGATATTATTTCTTTTTGGTTGGGAAAATATGAAAATCTGATATTATGCAAGTTTGAGGGGGGTATATGACGAGAATTTGATCGTTTTAATTAAAAGTTCATGGTTAATCATTATGTTTTCCTTTTACTTATGGCCTATGGCAATCGCATAACATGAAGAACGGGTGTTACTTACTAACCTTTGATATATAAAACGGATATTTGCAGGTAATTGCAACGAGGAACACGCTTGAAAGAAGCAATAGGCTGGAGAATATGTGTTGGCGGATTTGGCATCTTACTCGTAAAAAGAAGAAGGTTTGATCCCCCTATCTTCAAAAGCAAAGCAAATCATAAGATCATCAAGGTTATAATCACTTTTAAAGAAAATACAAAATCTGGTTTCTTTATTAAGATTACAGCCATAATAACATAATTTTGATCAACACTGAAGTTACAATTTTCGTATTTGCTTACGAGCTTGAACTTAATAGAAAGTACTTCGCAACTCTTTTATCATGTTCTTATGTGCTTATCAATAGAAAGAAATTGTGCTATCTTGTAAAAGAAATAATTATCATGAACCAAGATCACAAGAGTCAATATCGACAGATATATACACAAATGGGTCGATGTGGTAATGTTTTATTTCTAAAGGGTCAAATGGGTTAACTAACGTGAAAGTCATCCGAAATGTGTTCAAATGCATAAAATGCTTTTGAATTGGTTTAATGAAAACAGAGTATATTACTATTGTAGTGATATAGTTCTGTAATATTTTTCACACATTACACAAGTATAAGATCAAAAAAAAAGTGTTTAGGGTGGGTCAGCCAAACCCATCTGTCCATTTCGATCCATTTCTTGTTTAGGCTCATTACCACAACCCACCCGACCCGCCCCTTTTTGCACCACTAGTATGCATGTTTAATCAGTTCTTAACTTAAATGCAGATAGCGGTAGATGATGCACAAAGACTGGCACATCGTCGTCTTGAACGAGAAAAAGGTCGTCATGATGCTGCAGAAGATCTTTCAGAGCTCTCAGAAGGTGAAAAAGAAAAGGATGAATTCCAACCAGTTAACAAGATTTCAAGAATAAACTCTGAAATGCTAATGTGGTCAGACGAAAGCAAATCTAGACAAATTTATATTGTTCTCATCAGGTATATATGCTAAGACTTCAAATCTAAAAACAAACTTGCCATTAAGATCATCTGTTCTCCACCATCTCAATGAGATATGGTTTAACGATTTTCGTTACATGTTATGTACATGTGTAGCATTCATGGGTTGGTGCGAGGTGAAAACATGGAACTTGGGCGGGATTCTGACACAGGTGGGCAGGTAAAATACGTGGTGGAACTCGCACGGGCATTGGCTGACATGGAAGGTGTCATACGGGTTGACTTGCTGACTAGACAAATAGCATGCCCAGATGTCGACTATGGTTATGGTGAACCCATTGAGATGCTCTCATCTCCACCAGAAGGTTCTGGTAATTGTGGGGCCTACATTGTTCGCATCCCTTGTGGACCCCGTGACAAGTAACTCCTCTTCACATCCCCAACTTTTTGTATGTGCAGTAGATGTATCAGTTTCGACCCGTTTACTTATCCATGGGATAAAATGGGTTATGGTGATACTCAATGAGTCAAATGGGTCTGATGACTGATAATAAATCTAGCTAAAAGAGAAACGGATCAAATGGATCGAAACTCAACACTAGCCGTAGGTGTAATTATAATGCTTACAACCACTAAAAGAATTATTAAAACTTACTAAATTATTATTATGTTCGCTTAGTTTTTGTGATCACGTGTAGCTCATTACAGATCTAATAAGAATGGACAAAAAAATGTTTGGGTCAACCTATCCAGTCTTATAATGTTCATAGCAGATACAACATGCATACCATGACCCCTTAAGCTTTATGCTTGTATCAGGTATATATTCAAAGAGTCACTATGGCCTTACATCCCAGAATTTGTTGATGGGGCACTAAGCCACATTGTAAACATGGCAAGGGCTTTAGGAGAGGAGTTTGATGGTGGGAAGCTGATGTGGCCGTATGTGATTCATGGCCACTATGCGGATGCAGGTGAAGTTGCAGCCCGTTTGTCTGGTTCCCTGAACGTGCCGATGGTGCTGACTGGACACTCACTTGGAAGGAACAAATTTGAGCAGCTACTTAAACAAGGAAGGCTATCTAAGGAGGATATCAACTCAACCTATAAGATAATGAGAAGGATTGAAGGTGAAGAGTTGGCATTAGATGCTGCTGAAATGGTGGTGACTAGTACAAGACAAGAGATTGATGAACAATGGGGTCTGTATGATGGTTTTGATGTTAAGCTTGAGAGGAAACTAAGGGTTAGGAAAAGGAGAGGAGTGAGCTGTCTTGGAAGATACATGCCTAGGATGGTGGTAAGTCCATGATCTCATGATCTTTTTACCATTTGACTCGACTGATCCTAACTGTTAATCTACACTAATATATTCTAGTGTTTGAAAAAAATAGGTAATACCACCAGGCATGGACTTTAGCTATGTCAAGACTGAAGATTCAATTGAAGGTGATGGTGATCTTGAATCCATAATTGGTCGTGATAAAGCTCTAAACAAAAGGGCAGTACCTCCTATATGGACTGAGGTAGACATCTGAATAAAGTTGGCAATATCCATCAATTTATTTAATAATGAGCCGATTTAGGTTATGCTTATCTCTAGACTCTAACAAATCATATGGGTAAATAAAATTATAAATTATAAATGATAGCTATATAGGAAAAGGATCCAAAGCCTTCTAAATAAAATACCCAGCAAAAATCTCACTCGCAGTAGCATGTGGGGAAGGTGGAACGAGAGCGAACCTCACCCCTATCCAACGGATAGAGAGGCTACTCCCGAAGAGACTCCTAGCTCATCCAAAGCCCTCTAAACTGTACTTTTAGTGAATCTAAATTGCTTAATAAAAAATCATAGGATTTTTGTAGTTAAATGTAGCTTTTGTAATGATAATGAACACATAACAATATTAAACTGTAAAATGGTGTTTTGGGTCAATCTGACCCATTTTGATATGTCACCCACCCTGCCCATTTTACGTATATCTTTTCTTTTCATTCTCCTTGATATTGATCTTTTTTTAATTCCAATCTTGTTATATTTGATGCAGGTATTGAGATTTTTCACAAATCCACACAAACCCATGATCCTAGCATTGTCAAGACCGGATCCTAAAAAAAATGTTACCACATTGCTAAAAGCTTTTGGAGAATGTCAACCACTACGAAAACTAGCTAACTTGGTACAACTCATCTATCTAACATGATTTAAGATATAGATGTCAATTTGCACATATAAAAGTTTAAATCGGTTGGCAAAATTCTTAACTGCAGACGCTTATACTCGGGAACAGGGATGACATAGAAGACATGTCAAGTAGCAGTTCAGCTGTTCTTACCACAGTTCTCAAGCTAATCGACAGGTACGACTTGTATGGACAGGTGGCATATCCAAAACATCATAAGCAAAGCGAGGTGCCTGAAATTTATCGTCTGGCTGCAAAAACTAAGGTAACAATCAGTAAAATATGTTGAATAAGCACCAAAGTTTAATAGTTATACACATTACAAGTCACATGACAGTAATGAAAAATATATCATTTTTCTAAATTTCCAAGCTAAAACTACATCTTTGCTAATTGGCACATTATATGTTACTTAGCTATTTACCCACGAGATTCCCTATTTTGCATTGTTAAAGGGTATTCTGACCCTTTAATTTTGACTAACAGTCAAACACCTGTATCAAACTACATGACAGAGTTGAACTTTGTAATTTTAATGGGAGGAAAATCTATGATGATGATGTTATTACTCATATGCAACATGGCATTCTTGAAACATGAAAGCAAATTCAAGGGTTAACTTATCCTAGATGGCTATTTGATAGTTAGCTATCATCTAACCAAACCATCATCGTACTAACACTATTATACATGTTTTCCTATCTTGAAGGGTGTTTTCATTAACCCAGCTCTGGTGGAACCATTCGGCCTGACTATCATAGAGGTAATGACACCAGCTGATCGTTTTAAGACTCGTGATTATTGAAACTAGGGGGCATCTCCCTAATGCTTCATGTCACTTGCAGGCATCAGCTTATGGTTTGCCGGTTGTTGCAACGAAGAATGGTGGGCCTGTAGATATACTCAAGGTACGACTTATTATACATCATATCATCATTCATCGATGCTCTTGATAAATGCATGCATCCATATCATCTCTCATTTGAGGGTTGTGCATTTTGCTCTAAATTTGTTTTCTCCCTTCAAAACCTCATAAATGCGTCTAACAAAAGAATACTAATGAATCAGGCACTAAATAATGGTCTTCTAGTGGATCCACATGACCAAAAAGCCATTGAAGATGCTCTATTGAAGCTTGTTGCAGATAAAAACCTATGGATTGATTGCCGTAAGCATGGCCTAAAGAATATCCACCGTTTCTCATGGCCAGAACACTGCCGGAATTACCTCTCACATATTGAACATTGCAGAAACCGCCATCCCACCACTGGTTACAACATAATTTCTACAAATGAGGAACCAATGAGTGAGTCTTTACGAGATGTTGAAGATCTGTCTTTAAGATTCTCTATTGATGGTGACTTTAAAGCCAATGGAGATGTAGATCCAGCAACGAGACAAAAAGAGCTTATAGAAACCTTCACCAAAATGTCCACCTCAAATAGGAAATCAATCACTAGCTACAGTCCAGGAAGAAGGCAGACACTTTATATAATAGCCATTGATTCTTATGATAACAATGGAAACCCCACAGAGACGTTACCAACGATAATTAAGAATGTGATGGAAATTGCAGTTGAAAATCCAGGGGTGATAGGTTTTATATTGTTGACAGGGTTAAGTTTACAGGAGACGAAAGAAGTATTAAAAAAATCCCAAGTTAATCCAGACAAATTTGATGCATTGGTTTGTAGTAGCGGAAGTGAACTATACTACCCGTGGAGAGATCAAACAGTTGATGAAGACTATGATAATCACACTGATTATCGATGGCCACAGGAAAATGTGAGATCAACAATATTGAGAATTGCTAGATTAGAAAATGAAGATGATGATAATATGGTGGAAGAAACAAAGACATACAGCTCCCATTGTTATACATACATCATCAAACCAGGAGCCAAGGTACTATATCAATATATGAGATAATTAAACAATAGTAAAAGATAAATGCTTACAAAGTTATAATCATAAGTATGTATATTATGCTTGTAGACACGCAGGGTGGATGATCTGCGCCAAAGGCTACGGATGAGAAGTTTTCGTTGCAACACTGTCTTCACACATGCTGCAAACAGGTTAAATGTGATACCTTTATTTGCATCAAGAGCTCAAGCATTAAGGTATGCAAGTATTTTCCTTGAATATGCATTAGTTGGCTAATTTATTTACGACTAGAGCAAAAGTTTATTGTATTAAGGTTACTTACAGATCTTTCAATATATACATATAGGTATCTATCAATAAGATGGGGAATGGATCTCAGCAAGATGTTTGTGTTTGTGGGAGAAAAAGGGGATACAGATTATGAAGATCTGCTTGGGGGACTACATAAGACTGTTATTCTAAAAGATTCAGTGGAATATGGTAGTGAGAAGCTTCTTCGCAGTGAAGAAAGCTTTAAGAAAGAAGACATGGTCCCTCTAGAGTACTCTAACATAGTCATTTCAAAGGGGTATGAAGTTTATGATCTCAATGTTGCTTTGAAGACTCTTAGGACCAATTGAGTTCTTTGTAACTATATTTTATCATGTTATGTCTGGTCCTTGGATAGGAATGGCATGTTCATACCTCATAGATAAGCCAAGTAGCATATAAAATATAGCTTAATGGAAAAGAAATAAAAAATATACATAATTATACTATGTTGATAAGATCATCAGCCAAAGCAAATGTAATTTTGTGTTCTCTTATAGAAAATTTTGTTTAGTTAGATTCCATATGCAACTTCTGTAAATCTCCATGTTTGTAGGCATTTGCTTACTTGTCAAGTATTCGTATTTGGACATAACATCAAATGCTTTAAATGTACAATTACGGAAGAAATCCACAAGCTTTCTTATAGAATTCTAGCTCAAAACTTTGGGTTCCCTTTGTTTCACCAAATTTCCTAGAATTGGAATTAGAATTTGAATTAATTACATGCAAAATTTTGTTTGGTTGGTCATTTGATGAAATTGGAATGGAAAGAATTACATCAAATTCCTTTGTTTGAAGGAATTCAAGAATCCTTCCACTCACCCAAGGAGAGTTTATTTCAATGATATGCGTGATAAATAACAATAATTGAAAGGTTAATCTTGATTATCGAAGAACAGAAAGTTGAAGGACTAAAGCTGAAAGTTAAGGTTTTTATTAGTATGTTTAGTTTATGAAAATGAGTATTTAACTTTGGTATTCTTTTCTTCATGGTATGGTTTTGATATTTTGATAAGTTTATTTTGACAGGTTATTTAACTTGGAGGTTAAGTTAGGGTTAAGTTTTGGTCTATAAATAAGGAGTCTTGGGTCATATATTCCAATGAGAAAAGTAAGTTTTCAAGAAAGTTTTCCGGTGAATGTTTTTGTTCATATTTTTTGGTGTCCATGATCATATCTCAGGGGGCAACAATTGGTAAACTCAATCATGTGCTGTAGTTTTGAGCGATATGTTTCGGGAAGGGGGTCAGCCTTCCCCTGGCTACAGGGCTGAAAACAAGACCAGGAGCTGAAGCAACAACTAATCACAGAAGCAAGGAAATAAGTCTAGGTTAGTAAGCAAGAAAGTAAGAAAGCAAGTAAGAAAAAAAGTAAGAAAGAAAAAAAATAAAAAGAAAGAAAGAAGTAAAGATGTAAGAAAGAAGAACGCGAGAAAGATAAAAAAAGATAGAGGATGGCAAGAATGTAACATCAAGATGAGGAAGAAATCAAAAACCATTTTGATTTCGATTAGCTAGAACAAGCAAGTAGCAAGAGCAAGATTGAAAATCTGTGGTTTGAAAAGCAAGAGCATGAGAGAGAAAGCAAGACAAGAATCAAGAACACGCAAGAAGCAAAATCGATGGAAAGCAAGCAAGAAAAGCATGATCTAATTAATATTAACTAGTATTACGACCCCGCGCGTTGCGGCACGTTAATGCCTGAGTCATCTAGCTTTCGTATGTGTTATCCATTGTTGTGCCGGTGGCATTTACGTGATTAAGTACATGAACAGAAGTGCATAAACTTACGGTAATTCGACGTTGAATATAAACACATAAACATCTACGAAACATGAAAACGAAGACATGGTTACAAACATAAAGAGCATATGAAGTTACGATGAGTTTCCTAACATACATAAACACACTCTTCTGTCACACACAGGTCCGCACTGCAAATTTACTGAAAATGCAGGTTTAGAATAATAAACGAATGCAATTTATAATGGTTTCTTTTGAAGAAAGTGATATTTTCCAATACATAATAAATATATTTTTTATTTGCGCTTTTCTTTCCTTAGGCCCATGCTTTTTTTTGTGCCTCTCACCTAAGCCTTAGCCCCACCCTCTCACCTAGAGTGCGCCTCGTTCCTTTGATAACTATGGGTGATGCAAATTGGAACCCATGAGAAGCAGATATAAAGAAAACATGTCTTTTTTAGCAAAGGAGATGATTTCTGAAAAACAAGATCCGACAGAAGGTGGCTACACGATAAGGATGAACTTCAACTGCATACATGGCAGAAATCCAAAATAAAATAGAGTCTAACCCTAAGGCCTAATATATTATAACATTAAACAATATGCAAAGTTTTATTTATAAATCTGAAACCCTAAGTCATAGTTGAATAGAAGATCTTTTCTCTTATCAAAAATTAACAACGATCTCACCTAAATCAAAATGTTAGTTGTCATCCCTTCACCTAGATGTGACATTGGTTTTATCAGCAGCCCAATGACCTTAGCACATGTTGCATTAGCAACAATTCCAAAACATCATCTCCTCTAATCTATGTAAATCCAAGTATGTCAAAAACTTGCTTCCTTTCTAGTGTCATTTTTTTTCATGTTCTGCTATTATGTGTCTTTACTCGGTTCTTCCACTTTCTCAATTTTGTTTGATTTTTTCAATCTGGTAGCTGATAAAAAACATATATAAGAAAGTGTCTTTACATTATCTATTTGTTTTAACTAACTGTAAGCGAAGCATATTGACTCCTAACTAATTTTATTAGCTAGTGTAAATCATAGTCTATGAGAAGTGCCTTCACTTTCTTCTAATTATAAATTGCAATTCATGATATACGCATCGGGACTAAAAGTCGAGGTGATGGGATGGATTCACGGTAGAAATTTTAAGGGCATTTCAAGGTTGAAATGGAACGGTTTTAGCTCTGATACCAGGATTGTAAAACATGTTGGTAACCGATGAAAATTTGGAAATCACATAAAAAGGATACGCAGTGAGTCGAATGAGATATGAAATATCCACACTCACATGATCCGTTGAGCAATCGAAATGCCTTTTTTCATATCTAAAACCACATGGCGGATAGACCATTGATAGTTCAAATACTACATGGAGTCACCCACATGCGTAAGAGGCAGTGGGCGAGTGCCCACTACCATTAACTTCATGAATATCAAAAAAACAGTATACCATCATCATCAAGTTGACAACACCCTGTTACATGTGCATCTTTTATCAGTCAAGTCCTTTCAAAATGCTCAACTACCGGTAGGTGGCTACACTTAACTTATGTACCGACTATAGTGTTTGTGTGTATGACTACTCTTTATGCAAGACAATGTCTATTAATCATATACAATCTTATGATATCTTTATCAGTCGTTTGTGCTCATAATTTTGTTTGTATATTCGTAAGCATAAAAAGCAAATGAGAAAGTTCAAAGATATATGAGCTATAATTCAAAGCTCGTCATGGATTATCTCATACTTCAGAATCAAATTATTCATAAGGTGAGTGCACATAAAGAAGTAACAAGCATTTAGATAATTGTATGACAAGTAAAGCTATAAAACATTGGACACTCATCTTAGTGCCATTAAAATCCTAATATCAGTCCTTATTACTATCGTGACACTTAATTAGTAGGTTGTTTATGTTAAATTCTTAAATCATAGAAAACTCAAAAACATGACCATGGTCCCCTCTTGCAGATCCCCTCAATCGCACACAAAAACATGGTTGATGTTCGGGCAAAGACCTTCATGAATCACGACTGAAAATGACACAAACTCACATTCTACCCATCTTAACATCATATCCTAACGAAAATAATCACCTCCCAACTAATCAGAAATTCATAACCTCGTTAATTATGCATTTTTTACCAGAAATCATACTTACAATCTTTTCACTACTAAAATAATCATCAAAAACCCTAACATTTGATCGAACAGAGATTTCTTACCTGGATTGCGCGCCCAAACAACGGAAGGATAATGATCATCTCTCTCCCTCCCACAGTGAAGTGAAAATGCAGGAGATTATTAATGGATTAGGGATTTATACCTACTAACAATCCTTGTTGATCCCGTTGAGTTCGATCATGATCACAATGTATCCTTATTTTGGTTTTCTATAACAAACATGTTTTTTTAACCCGTTAAGAAGGCGTGATAAAGTATTTGATACGTCGAAACGAATAATCACTACAATATATGTATACATTAAATTACAATATATTATATTTCATTTAACTCTTTTTTAAACAACCTAAAAACAATAAAACAATGTTATCATATAAAATATTTTTTTCACACCATACAGCGTGCTCTGATTTGGTTTAAAGTTATTATTCGAAATAAATTTATGCATCCACACAAAATTTGGAGGTTCCACTAAAGATATATATTTTGCCTAAGAAAACTAAAATATGATCTTTGCCTTTAATTTTTCAATCAATGGTTAATACAAAAATATAGTAAATAAAAAAGTGAAAGAGTAATAAAAATTCAATTCGATTCGAGTCGAAAATCACTAATTCGAAATTCGATTTGAATTTTCAAATTAGAATTCGATTCGATTCAAGATCTAATTATCGAATTGCAAATTTGTGATTTTCGATTCGATTTGATTCACAATTCGAATTACAAATACACACACATACATTTATCTAGTTTGTATAATAATTTAAAAATATGCATATGAGAAATTAAGAATTAATAGTTTAAAAAATATATATTCTAAAATGTTAAACCCTAATTGATACATTTCTAACTTATTTGAAACTTTATATTTCATATGTCATGTTTGTTTAAATATTTTGAGTATTTGGAATTGAATTTGTTGAATGAATTTTGAAATTGCTATTCGATTAAATATGTTTTTATTATATAAAAATCGAATAAATTCAAATTCGATTCGAATTAAAACTTTTTTTCGAATATGAATCGAATTCGAATCCTGCTTGAAAGTTTCCAATTTGATTCGATTCGCATTTGATTTATCTTTTTCGAATTTGAATCAAATTTGGATCCAGTTTGAAATTTTCAAAATTTAACTTATTCAATTTGATTAACTCGAATTCGATTCGATGAACACCCCTATTAATTTGGGTACATAACCACTTTTGTTGACTTTTTTTAGTTTCCTTCAAATCTTTTAAACGTTTATATTTTTTTCATAATAAACTAATTTTTTAAATAAAGAAACAATAAAATCAAGCATTTTTTCTCTTTAAATTAAATATAGTATTGCTATATTGAAATAATAATAAATTATGCAAAATTGTGTTATATTTTAGCGTTTTCAGGTTGTATTTCATCAAAACAGCATAGAACTGTGTTGTTTTGCCTCAAACAGCACAGTTTTGTGTTGCTTTGTGTCAAACAACATAGTTTTGTGCTGCTTTGCGTCAAACACTACAGTTTTGTATTGCTTTAAATCAATTTTGTGCTGCTTTGTGTCAAACAACAAAGTTTTGTGAGGCTTTGTGTCAAACAGCATTGTCTTATGTTGTTTTGCATGTTCTATGTTGTGTTACATCAAAACAAGAAAATATCGTGTGTTGTTGTTATGATGTATTATGTCAAAACAACAAACAACATATAAACAACACTTTCTTTGTTGTTTTAACGTTCTGTACTATATTGCATGAATAGTACACGTTTTCTATTGTTTTTGCGTTAGAACAACAATCTATGTGTTGTTTTATGCTTGAACAATCTAAATGACAAACTGAATGTGATAAAACGAATCACATTTGAGTATCATTGATCATCGATGTCATCCACTGTCACTTTTCATTACATCTTATTACTGCTATCATTTACTACCAAACCATTGTCTTAATGCACTATCGGTTAACACCTACCGCTCAAGTTAACACCTCTAAAGACTAGTTAGTTGTTGCATGCAATTATGAAGTTTAAAAAAAGGAGAGATCTCTAAGGTTTGGTTGTTTTTTGATATTAATTGTTGATAGGGTTTTGGACTGAAAAGAGTGGTTAAAAATGCGTTACATTCTTAAAAGAAGAAAGAGAATTTGCAGGATCAGTGTTTGTCACTTAAACATGATATTTTCTCTCAAACTCACCTAGAACAACACTCGGGTATAAGAAGAATCAATAAGAGTTGATCACAATATAGAAAGTAATAAAGAACACAGAAAAATAATTTTCAAGATACTTTTATATATTGATTCTCAACTCAAGACTCTTACAAGCAGATCTTGTTATGTCTCACTTTGTTACAATGAGTTTCAAAGAGAACCTATATATAATACTACCTACAGCCGGATATACTTTGATACCAGCTGGGATTCCTTAGCTAAAGCCTATACTACAAGAATATAGGTTAAGGTATCTCAGATAAAGTATTATCTGAGATATGGTAGTCAGGACATGTCCCTGACTTACCTTTTGTCACCGACTAAAGTTTGTAACATGTACTATCATAAAAAGGTAAACCGTGAAATAAAGTATGGTTAACAACATGGATCTTTGGGAAGAAGCCATGTTGTATCAGAAGTCTGCAGCGGAGTGTCAGAGACCATACTTGTGTCCACTGGTTTATAGTAGTGTCTTCCGAAGGTTAGATGGCTTCGGAAGAGTAAGTACTTCCGAAGGCACTTATACTTCGGAAGAGGCTGCTTCTTCCAAGGCTTGGAGACTTCTTCTTTTCATCATACTTCGGAAGTGGTCTTTACTTTATTCTTCTAAGACTTGAACTTCGGAAGTATGCACTTGTCTTCGGAAGTAGAGTTCTGTCTTCGGAAGTTGATCTTTAACTTTGTCTTTGGAAGAACTCTACAACCTTCGGAAGTTCTATGTTAAGCTTCGGAAGCCTTTGCATGCAACACTCAAAATAACTTAAGTGACATAGTTTTGGTTGCATT
>BJCM01063646.1:0-13225 GCA_018326385.1 Flaveria bidentis
GAATACTTTTCTCGGATCGGAATGAAGTGAGCCGATTTGGTCAATCGATCGATGATTACCCAAATACTATCATTTTGGTTTCGGGTATTTGGGAGCTTAGTGATGAAATCCATGGCAATGTCTTCCCATTTCTAAATAGGAATGGGGAGTTGCTCAAGTAAACCGAAAGGTCTTTGATGCTCGGCTTTAACCTTTGAGCATCTAAGACATTTTGAAACGTAAAATGTCACATCATTTTTCATACCGGACCATCAATAAATGAGACGAAGATCGAAGTACATTTGGGGGGAATTTAAAATATTAAAACTTGAATCTAAATATAGCCATTATGTTTACGTTATAATTTTTTGAAAATTAAAATATTACTAAAATTGAAAAACTAAATATTTTATTAATATATATATATATATATATATTTTATTTTAATATTAAAATCCAACCATGATCCTCTCCCAAAAAAATCATATTGTTTTAATGTTCATCCGCTTGAACATCTACACTTAAAAACAAGCCCCACAATAAATGTTTGGGAATCAACTGGAGCTTTTTCTCCAAAAACACTTTAAAATTGAAACAATGGAGATGCTCTAATGTTTGTTTTGTCATTGGTGTTTGTACAACATATCTGTAGTGTTTGTATTGAATTTTTTTTAGTCGTGTGGCTAACAAAATACCGAAAGTCTACAATCATTTTATGTGTTCTTATATATAAGAGGGTTTAATGTGGGAGGGTTTTAAAAAGAGCCGTACATCAGATGAAATCTACAAGAACCACTAATAAACAATATTTAGTTAAAGAGTGTAAAGTCTTAATTTTTAGTAACTAACTGAATAAATTCTTAGGTTTAATTGGAAGAAGATAAGTAAAAATTGAATGAAAAGAATGAGCATATTCCGTAAATAATTTCATCAAACAATTATTTTATACAAGACTTTAAAATTAGATGTGAACTAGTATTAAACCCCGCGTTGCGGTGGGGGCGTAACATTATGAAAAAACCAAGTCAAAACGTTGTCGTAAATTCACGCAGTAAATGTAAGGAAAACGAAATACAAACGTTGTTGAATACATTTAAACCTCTATATATAAAAACGAAATCGTCACAAATCCATGCATTGTGGCAAGACAATCAACGTGAAAAAAAATTTTAAAAAAATTATATTTAGCCGAAGTCGGTTTGAAATTTGATAAAATATTATATTTTAAAAGTTATAATAAATATATTTAAAATTAATTATAATGCATAAATACTATGTATTGGAAAAGGACAAAAAAAGAGATAAATAATAGCCCTAAAATTTAACAAAATTACTTGTCATAAAAAAACCACACATCAAAAGGATATACTATTAGTTCAGATATTATATAGGGGTGATATACTATTAGTTCATATATTATATAGGGGTGTTTAAAAATATCTGAATCCGAGAATCCAATCCGAGAATCCAATCCGAGAATCCAATCCGAAAATCCGAATCCGAAATATCCGAATTTTCGGATATCCGAATTTCAGAAATCCGAAAATTCGGATTCGGATAGTGATTTTCAAAAGTTTCGGATATTCGGATATCGGATTATCTGAAAACTAATTTTTTTTGAATTTTACATATATTTTTACTTTAGATTAAGATTTTTTAGCGTATATTGTGACTTTTATAATATGAGTTGGTTTTTATATTTTTTTATAATATTATATGTCTAATTATTGTACAAAAATAAAATATAAAAAAATTTAAAATGAATTTCGGATACGGATTAGGATAGTGATTTTCACTATCCGAAATTTTGGATATCCGACTTTGAACACCCCTAAAATTATATGTTTTCGTTCACCGATATAATTTCTAATAACTCAACGCTTCGACGTAAATTAAGTTCAGAAACGAATCAAGACAATAGTAGTCTTTACATTATTACGTCCCGTACGATGCCGCCGCAACGCGCAAGTATAATTACTAATTTTTTTAAATAACACCGATGAAACCAACAATGGATGACATTTTGTTCATATGGTTAAGTGCGAGAATAGAGCACAATTAACACAAAGCCCGTAACTTTTACCTGATAATTAATATCAGGTTTAGATTAAAAATGTGGAGCTCGATGGAAGATCGAATGAGTCTTAACACTAGACTACAAGTATTCTAAACTTTTGTCGTTTGGTCGTTAGTGGTAAAGATTTCTGATGGTGCGGTTAATATGGGTTATAAGAATTTTTTTGCTTGCCATTAGGGTCACCAAAAAATGGTCGAAGCTCACGTTTCACAAAGAAGAGAACGAGTAAGATATATGAGAAGGTTGAAGTGGTTGATCGCTACTGCTTTAAGGTTGCATTTATAAGAGTAAATAAGAGCATTCACATTGATATGAATCCCGGAATCACAGTTGAAGATTTTACCTTGGTTGAATTGAGAGAAAGGATTATCAGTGTTCACGGTTCTAATGTATTATTATTGACATAAAAAAGGTAAAGATATAAAGTTAATATTTGATCATATTTTATAGTTGTTAATTTTGTGTTACATGTTCTTTATCATCATGGTAGCCTATGTCTAAGAGGAATTTTATGTGGTTGTTGACTTGTTGGGAATATCACTTAAGCATTTTCCATGTTGAATTTAGTTACATAGTTTTAAACTATTACTATTAATATAATTTATACTATTAATTTGATCAGTGATAATTTTTATTTTTATTTTTATTACCAATAGCAATTCTAGTAGTACAATTATCACGTATTCACACTCGATTACTATTATTTTCCGTTTGATTTTACTAATTTGTTATTTCATTTCATTTATAATTATTATAGTAAGGAGAATCAATACAAATCAACCGTAAAATACTTGATGGTTGTGTCACTAAGACTATTACAAGTAATAAAGTTGAAAGTTGAGACTATCACCGACCAAATTAGTAATATGCATTATTATCGGCTACTGTGTAATATTTTGAATTATTAAAATCCAATTTATTTAATTTTTTAATAACTAATTAATAGAAAGAAAATAAAAATTTTTTTGATGACGGCTGACTTAATCACATCTAAATTCCACTTTTAAATGCCTCATTAGAGAGAGCAGGTTGTTCTCTTGATCAAGCTTAGACATGAAATATAGCATTAAAAATATGGTTTGCCTTGTTTTATAATGTTTAAAGTTTGTGAGATATTTGGAGTCTTATGGTATAAATGTGTAGTCTATCGTCAAGATAATTTGTCATGTGAGGTTCGATGTGCCTGCTTGGTATCTAAGTGGTTTATGACTTGATAGTGGTTTATGACTTGATAAGTTACCTATGATACATATGTGGTTCATGAGTGAGGAGTGTATCTGCTAGGTATATCTGATTGGTTTGTGACTTCGGATACTGGCTGTGTTATTTGCCCCATACATATTGGTTCCCGTTTATGGATTAGGATTATCAAGTTGGTCATGATTATTGATCATCAGTATACTATAAGACTTGAACTCTTAACTATTTAATAAAAGACAACTTTTAGATGTAATATAAAAGCTATAAATGCGTTGGTAATTAAAAACAAACACTAAAGAAATAAAAGAGGCTAATTTTTTGTAGACATGATTTATTAACTTTTTTAAACGACACGCTTAGACAATCGATTAATTGCTATTAAATTTACACCCAAATTTTTATTAAATTGATTTTATTACAACGTTTGACGTTTTGGACCCTAGTCGGTGCATGATTTACAAACCCCACAAGTCAACCTCAACTTAACCATGGTTAGCCACTAAACAATTCTTCATCTGGACCCTTTAACGCGTTCAGCAGCTGAAGTTGAGCTCCAGATCTCTCTCTCTCTCTTAGTGCTCCACACGCACACACACTCACGTAACGCAGATCTGCGTGTAGATCTGATCTCCGAAGCAGAAGCAATGCCGTTGGTGGATTCATTGACGGTGATATCGCTGCTGCTGCTTGTTAGGGTTATACACATTCAGGCGTCGGTGCACAATTACGCCGGTGATAAGTTCGTGAGAAAGGGGAATGCGTTTGTAGTCCATGGAGGAAGTGAGGGAATCTATTACTCTCATCCCAATCTCAATGGCTCTTCCGCATCTTCTAATGGCGATGCGTATATTCGGTAAGTAGTTTCATGATCCAGCTAGTAGTAGTAGTGTGTCTCTTACAGTTAATTTCGAGAATTGATCAATTGAATTGGACGATTGATGCGGTGAGCATTGAGGTATGTGATAGAGTGATAGTTTGGTTATTCGTATTTGATATTGAAGAGTTTGAACTTCGAATCATGCAATGGTGATAGGCCTTTTGATTGAAATGAGATTGAGCTAGGCTAAAACAAAACCTAGCGGGGATAGTGTGTAGGTCATTTAGATCCATAGCTTACTGGTTAACATGTTTGTGTTTTCGTTGGACTCGATGTGTGTTACTTAAGAATGATGCACGTTTGTGAATCTTATTGTGATGTACTGATTTGTATAGTTAATTTTCACGAAAGCGAAATATATATGCCACTGGCATTTAATTCCGTAATTTGCTTCTGTGAAAGCTTGGTTTATGTTCAGACTTCAGAAATGATTGGTTGACCATTCTACATTATTGATTTAAATTTTATGAACAGAGGAAACATGATGGACCATTGATTTGCTGGTAGTCAGTTTTGGGGTCACTAAATTTATGTTCACAGAATTTGTTTTACCTTTAGATAGATTTAGGTGCAGATATGATAAAAGAAGAACTACAGATCTGAGTCAGCTGTTCCTATTTTATTCATTTATTTTTTATTTTTTCTGTTTTGTATCTAGGTTTGAGAAGATCACATTTAGAAGGCCACAAGAGGCTTCGAATTTCAGCACAGGGATGATTTATGCCATACTTTTTGAGGTGGATGATAGAGAAACTATAGGTGGGTCAGCCTATGGAGGGCAGAGAGCCATCTGTTGCACTGCTGATCTTGCAAAATTGGGTGCATGTAAAGAAGGTGAAGTTATTCACCGCCTATCAACGACAAATCCTGGGTGGCCTGAAGTTTTTGGTGTCTCATTTGATGTCAATGATGAAACTTCCACTATGCAACCAAGATCTGTACAGATTACAAGAACTGGGATGTATAATTTGTACTTCATGCATTGTGAACCAAGGCTTGTAGATCTAGCCGTAGAAGGAAAAACCATATGGAAAAATCCAAATGGGTATCTCCCAGGTAGAATGGCACCACTTTTAAACTTCTATGGGTTCATGTCACTTGCATTTTTAGTTCTTGGAATCTTTTGGTTCTCTCAGTATGCAAGATTCTGGAAAGAGGTTTTACATTTACAGAATTGTATAACTTTGGTTATAACATTGGGTATGTTCGAGATGGCGTTATGGTACTTTGATTATGCAGAATTCAATGAAACTGGGGTGCGACCAACAGGGATTACCATATGGGCAGTAACTTTTGGCACTATAAAGCGCACCATTTCACGTTTAATTATTTTAACTGTTTCTATGGGGTATGGTGTTGTAAGACCAACTTTGGGCGGTCTTACTTCAAAAGTTGTCATGCTTGGGGGAACATTTTTCCTTGCTTCTGAAGTGCTGGAGTTGGTAGAACATGTTGGTGCTGTTAGTGATCTATCTGGAAAGGCAATGTTATTTTTGTCTCTCCCTGTGGCAGTCTTGGATGCGTTTTTCGTTTTATGGATATTCACCTCACTTTCTTCAACTTTAAATAAGCTCCAGGTACTCTCTAATTAACACAAGTTTTTGTATCTTATATTCATATGCACCAAACTTGTACCACTTTGGTGTAAAAAGAGCATTCCTTTACACTAAATATGATTTCACTCCAAGGTATATACAGAACCTTTTTTAAAACTGGTTAACGTATATGTATGTTGTAAGTTATTTCACCTAAATTGTTTTTTATGAACTCAAATGCATATAGAGTATTAATTTGGTTTATTTCAAAGATCTCAATGTCATTGTTTAAATATGATTTCATTCCAAGGTATATGTACGTTGTAAGTTATTTCACTTAAATATGATTTCACTTTAAAGTATGTGTACGTTGATATTCAATATTTGGTTTATTTCAAAGAGCTCAATGTCATTGTTTTTATTATATGCTTTGTACACATTAATTTTTACTTTCTATGTTAAATAGTTAACAATTATATAAATGAACTATCTTATGATAAGCATAAAGATTAAAAAAAATGGTCTTCAAAAGGTTAGAATGACAGTTATAAAAAGTTGGTCGTACACTTTTACACCAAATTTGGTATTTGGTGCTTAATTAGAGCTGCTATTTGTTATTGATATTCAAGATGACATTGTTTTTTATTTGTGTAGTTCATAACTTCATATATAAAGCATCTTATTGGTTTTTGTAGTCTTATAAAAGGGGGATGGTTGAAGTTTTCGTTTCAAATATATATCTCTATACACTTCTTTTCTTGTTAATATGTTGGAGTAAAATGCATAGTCAGTATTATCCATATTAATTTATCTCAATAGAGGATATAATACTGTTTCAGTAGAACCATCTTAATTTTCAAACAAACGAATGAAATGTATGAAAGGTGCTTAAATAAAGCCACTGCCTATACGAGGTTATGCTAAAGTGCCTTCAATAGTTACTACTCTCTGCAATAACATTTAATGTTTGATATTATTGCCACTGGTATCCTAACTCGAATGTATTGTATGATATAACAGGCTAAAAGAATGATGGCCAAGTTAGATATATACAGGAAATTCACAAATGCTTTGGCTGTAGCTGTTATTGTGTCTGTGGGCTGGATATGCTATGAGGTAATTTTTAATTTAGATAATAAAGGTGATGTGACATGTTTTTCTTTGCATAATTTTATGGATTGTTAAGTAACATGCGAGTGTGGAAAAGTGTGAACTCTTATCAAGAGAACCCCTAAATCAACCTACTAATCGAATTAGGAGCAAAATATGAAAAGACTTGTAATTTATAACTGGTTTTGTCATTTTAACTTGTTTTTATATTTGTAAACCGTCGATATGGCTCTGGTTGATGCTGCATTGCTGCTTAAAATAATAATGAACTTTACGCTTTTTCCTGGTTTTACCTATAAACGAATAATCAAACACATAAAAAAACAAAAAAAAAACCATTTTATAGTTTATTACCGATTTAGCAACCACTTTCATTTTATCTAATTCAAGTGATTATAAAATGTAAGTTGGTTGTTAAAACCGGTAAAAAAATGCAAATGAGTTTTTTTAGTATGGCAACTCACACAACCATCGAACGTACTCCTAATTCTACACCACAACTAATTCACACAATCACACCAACACGTCGTAGGCGTGGCTCGAACCCTTGACCTCTAAGGGAGCTTCAGCACTTTAACTATAAATTGCCATTGGACCCAACACCCCACCCCAATGCAATTGAGTTTCAATGTTATGCCTACATTGGTTATCAAAATTGAGAAAAAGTATAAAGTTCTTTTTCCATCCCATATAGTTTTCCCCTTTTTCTCATAAATGAATTTTTTGTGATGTATCTTCTTTTCTGCAGCTTTATTTCAAGTCAACTGATATATACAACGAGCAATGGCAAAATGCTTGGATTATACCTGCCTTCTGGCATGTTCTGTCTTTCTCTCTTCTCTGTGTCATATGTGCTTTGTGGGCCCCTTCTCAGAACTCAATGAGGTTAAACATTACTCTTCTTGGTCTTCCCTATTTTAGATTTGAGTTGTGTTTTATTTCAAGCAGGTCAAATCTAATATAGTTATAAATGAACGGATCAAATTGCTAAACGCTGCTATTTATTGATGCATACAACCTCATTAATCAAATTTATTTAATGATCTTTTTTGTACTCTCTTTGTAATATAATTTTAGTTAAGACATTAGTTAATAAAAAATAATATAGTCATAAAGTGTTTGCAGGTCAACTTGACCTGCCCCATTACAACATGTTACCTTAGCGGCCTGCCTTTTATGGAACCATACATATGTTTAGCCACCCTTTTCAACATGTTACCTAAGCGGCCTGGTGGTCTTAATGAAAAGAGTCGTATACTTGGGTGACCTACGTATACCTTAAAATATGGATATAATATATATACATATGCCACCTGGTTGTATTCAAAAGCTGTCACTAACGCAACCTTTTTAGGGCCACCTAACTATCATTTTGGTTTTGTTTATGCTAATTCTGGAAAATTTTTTTGGCAGGAAGCTGTAAAATGAGAAAATAGACCTAAATTTAGAGCTTTTGTCACATTTAGGGTTTTCAAAATGACAAAAATGGCCCTAAATGTAGGTAAAAAGAAATAACTATAGTTGAATTCTCAAAACAAATTCGTGTAGATTCAGAAATAGCTGTCATTTAGCAACTGTAGAACTGACAAGCTTTAGATTAGGAGAACTTAAGTAATCATCCAGCAAGTTGATACTTGGGTTGCCGTAATGAATAGTTGGGCGACCTATGCATACCTTATCCCTTAAAAACATCTATAAATACATCTATAACGCTCTTGGACTAAAATGGATTTGTGTTTTTTGGTGGGACAGATATGCATATTCAGACGATGGAAATGAAGAGTTTGACAAGGAGGATACATTGACTCTCATAAAACCGTCCCCTGTCTCTGTTTCTACAAAAGATGTACCTGAACTAAGGTCTGAAGATGTTGATTTGGAAGAAGATAAAACAGAGTAATGTATCAAGGGTTTTAGGTGAGCTTTGCCTCTCTTTTGTATGCTTATTAACTCTATATTTCTTTTGTTAAATTTTATAGAATTTAGACTATGTTATTAGATGTATATTTTACGACGATTCCAATTAAGATGATAGTTGATCCACAGTTTAAAATGAAAATTATGGTTGATGTCTCTTATGTTCCAAATTGTAAGGGACTTTTATGTTTTCATCAGCTTATATAATGATATCACCTTATAATTTTTGAGTCAGTGGTCTCTTTATATTTTGATGTAGATGTAAGGGCTGCTTTCATTTTACTCTCTTCAAGCCCTTCAACGTGATTGGGATTTTAGTCGGGTATGTTTATTTGTATGTTATTTGATACAATTGATCTCCTATGACCTGGAGAAAGGTGATAAGGCATCTGTTTTGACATGTATAACTGGTAAAAAAAATTGTTATGAAAACGGGTTTTCCGGTGATAGCAGCTTCGTAACAAAATAAACGTTTGTTTAACTTAAAAGCATTTTTAAGAATAATAACACAACTGAAACTTGTTTTCTAACATTTTCAGTCTTCCTGACATTGACTGTTTTTCTTTTCTTCATAATATGCATATACAACTCAAAAGGACTATAGGTCTGCTTTGAAAACATAAGCTAGAAAAACTAAAGGACTGTTTGTCAACTTTTTAATCAATTTTTTAATAGTTCAATGATTGCATTTAATGGTTCAGACTGTTTGTTTTACGAGCAAATGTCTGAATGGTTCAGACATTTGTCTCTGAATGGTTAAGGATTATATTAATACTGAATGATTAAACATTATATTAATACTGAATGATCAAGAGGTCTAATGTTGAATGATTAAGACCTCTTATCTGAATTTGTACATTTGTATTTGAATAATTAAATGATATACTAACTTTTAATGATTCAAACATCTTAATGGTTCAGTACTTAATTATTCAGATGTTGTCGAACAACCCATAAGCCAATATCATTGAAATTATAGATTTACAAATAACATAACTAGAACAATATTAAGTATTTTGGCAGATTTGTTAAAGGGTTAACCACATGTTAGAATGCTGATTTATGTAAATAATTATGTGTGTTTAAATATTCATTATGGTGTTGTACTTCTAAAAAAGTATTCGTACTTGGGCACCTTTGGAGCTAAGAAATATTTCTATTTCTGAAACTGTTACATGTCAATGTAATAAACTAGTTATAAAACCATCGCGTTGTTGTTGATGTGTAAAACCATAAGAAAACTAACTTTAAATGTCATCGCAATCCCATGCGTCGAAGCTAAGAAAAACATAACCCGGATGTCATTTAAAACATCGAAACTTGATAATAAAAAAACATAACATTCACAAACTTGTGTATTGCGGTATAACCATTGATATTATTTAGAATTTTATACGAAAAATGAAACCACTTAAAAAGAGTAGCCTCAAAACTTTGATAAAAATTAAAACAGTGCAACAATAAAAAATGAAACAGCTAAAATTATTAACATTGATAAAAATAATCACATTTTTTGAAAAACATTTCAAAAGTTTGAGGACCAAAAGATAATAAAACCGTGAAGAAAAAATTCAAAAACTCAAAATAGCTTTAACATATTGTACGTTTGTGTGTCAATGAATTATGAATTATTACATTATGAAGTACAATTTAATTTTGAATGATGTACCGAAACGTAGCTAAAAATAAATGTTTTGTAGCGCGTATATGGAAAATCTAAAATATCATATTTTAAAATTTATAAGAAAAAATAAAATATAAATAATAAATTTTAAGCGTGTTCAAAGACAATAGCATTCAAAACCGTCAGGATTGGAACGGATAGAACGGTAACCGAATGAGCCCATTTCTTTTCCTTCGCCTTTCTTTCATTTCATTATAAAGTTCCTTCTTTTTGTTATCCGGCTTTGATGAGATAGGGTCGGTAAAAGGTCTGACTCTATGACAAAATAAATAAGTAGGAGTGTAAATTGTAGATATAGTTAAAATTTGAAGGGGTAAAAGTATATCATTTGGAGGGCTTGGTAATTAAAAAAATTTATTGTCATCCGTATGAAGTCGCAACAAAACACTCTTTAATCCATGCATCATTTACTTGTATTCTATGCATTAATTGTTTCATATTTGCCTAAGATATATATAGCATAATATGTCAAACAAGAACATTAGAAGAATACTGTTAATTGTTTGATTAATACTTGCTAAAGGTTACTATCATTGAAGAATATGTGATTAGCATCTTTCTTAAGGGTTTCAAACCGGAGATAGGAGGTCCAGTTCGGATGTTTCAGCCATAAACATTGAAGGAGGCTTATTATTCGGCTATAATTCACGATACAACTAATTCTCTTATTACTTCTTTCAAGTTGGTTAATCATAGCAGGCATTCTCCTACATATGGAACTTAAAGAATCTCATTATAAGATTTACATTAAGGTGATGTTGTGCATGAACTGAAGCCTGAAGGGTTGTAATAATAACCAAATTAATCTTTCTTCTTTAGAAGTCATGCACACTCGATTATTAAGTTCACAACTTATTTGTTCTCAAAATCGATTCCAACATCTCACTACTACCCATCATGAAATTTCCAACAGTGGCATTGAAACCTCATTGCAGTAGTATGAAGATGTGTTCAAGACTCCTAAAGTTCTTCCTCCCGCTCGTCCTTTTGATCGTAAGATTCATCTTAAGAATGAAAGCGTTGTGATCACCCAAAAGCCTTATCGATATCAAGCTTTACAGAAATATTATATTGAGCAAAGGGGCTATGATTTTGGTATTTTGTACAAGCAAGGGACTTAGAATTGTGCAGCTGATGTTCTTTCCAGAGTCAATGGGTCGACTTTATGTTACATCTCCCTATCCACCTTGGATTCTACTTGTTCAATCACGTTACTTCTTCTTGGCACATTGGTGTGAACATACAACCCATTTTGGCTATGTTGCAGGCCGGTGAGTCTTTTAAAAATTCCAAATGGGATGGCATCATCTTACAAAGAAAAATAAGATTCTGGTGGGATGTCGTGAGATATTAAAAGCCAAAACAAGTAAAACTTCCGAAGTTAAGTTTCTTCTGATGCTTAACATAGTTCTTCCGAAGCTAAGTTGATAACTTCCGAAGGTTATGTTTGCTTCGGAAGAGATTTGAAATGTACTTTGGAGTTCTTCCGAAGTATGTGTTTCTTCTGAAGGAAATCTTCCAAAGGGTTATTTCCGTTCGGAAGATATAATGTAGGGTGTTTAGTGTAAATTCTCAATATTTGTTGAGTGTTAGTTATAGTTAGTTAAACAATATAAATAAGGGAGAGTTGTAATCGGTAAAGAGATCCAAAATCATTCTAATCATAATAATCATTTGAAAGTTCTTGTTCACAGCTTTATTCTTGTTTGTATCATCTTTGTATTGTTGATATTCCGCGTTCGTATTCTCGATTGGTTTTGCAACAATTGGTATCAGAGCCTGGTTATTGGCTCAATTGAGAATCTAGATTCAATCAAAGATCGATCAGTGGCAACAATGGTGTCTACGAAGTTCGAAGTTGAGAAATTCGACAGGAAGAACGACTTCGGGTTATGGCAGTTGAAGATGAAGGCATTACTCGTTCACCAACTAGTGGTGGATGCCTTGGCCGGAGAATCCAAGTTGCCGAACACAATGTCAGACAAGGAGAAGAAGGAGATGCTGGAACAGGCCCACAGTTCGATCATCTTGAACTTGGGGGATCGAGTACTCAGAGAAGTATCGAAGGAGACGTCTACTGCAGGGGTCTGGGCAAAATTGGAAAGTTTGTACATGAAGAAGTCTCTTGCGAACAGATTGTATCTCAAGAAACGGTTGTACACATTCCAAATGGCTCCTGGGAAGTCAATTGAAGATCATACTAATGAATTCAACAAGTTGGTGTTGGATCTTGAGAACATCGAAGTAGAATTAGATGATGAAGACCAAGCAATCATATTCTTGATATCTTTGCCATCATCTTATGAGCACTTTGTGGATACTTTGATGTATGGTAGGGACACTCTTACCATGGAAGAAGT
This sequence comes from Flaveria bidentis, assembly GCA_018326385.1. Taxonomy (NCBI): domain Eukaryota; kingdom Viridiplantae; phylum Streptophyta; class Magnoliopsida; order Asterales; family Asteraceae; genus Flaveria; species Flaveria bidentis. The sequence goes on from BJCM01063646.1 coordinate 12,740, forward strand.
AGTGGCAGCTCTCAATTAAAAGGAACTGAAGAAGAGAACTAATTATAAAGAAGATGGTGGAGAGGGCTTGGTAGTCAGGGGAAGATCCGAACAAAGAAAAAACTTCAAGCAGAGAAGTGTCTCAAAGTCCTGGTCCAAGTATAAGAGAAGGCGTTATGTGTGTGGATCAGAAAAGCGTTTCAAGAAAGATTGTCCTGACATGAAAAGAAAGAAGGGTGAATCAAGTGGATCAAAGACTCATTCTGGACACAATGCACATGATGATTCTTTTTGTTGATACATGTGTACCTTGATTCTGATCTTGATGTAATATGTCTTTATTGTCTTACACTTATGTAATAGTTGGGTACTTAATGAAATGAAAATGTTTGGTTGTGTTTATAATGTTTAATATTTCATTAATGAGTTGTTTAACGCTTATCGAATTGATTATATAGGTTGGTGGTTGATTGAACCAATATAAATAATGTAATGATAATTAATACA
>BJCM01063647.1:0-13337 GCA_018326385.1 Flaveria bidentis
CGGGAATCTGACAAAACCAAAACGACCCCCCGATTTATCTCGTTTCTGAGCTATGTACGCGTCAACCACATCCCCATGGTTCTTGAAAGTTCGTTTAAGGTCCTCTGTGGTGCAATCTTCAGGTAAGTTTGCCACAAAGAATGAAATGGACATTGTTTTGTAGCTTCTGGCGTTGATTCGATGGGTAGCCGCTTCTTGTCTTCTTCTAGACTTTGACTTCACCTCATGCCATCCATGATTCTCTTGTCTGCTTCTTTCATCTTTTTCCTGTTGTCTGCTCCTGTCTCCTTTTTGCTCCCGTTCGTCCGCTCTCCCGGCTCGTGTTGGACCCTCCGTTCGTCCGCTCTCCCGGCTCGTGTTGTCTGCTTCTTTCATCTTTCATGCTAAATGTTTTACTGTCCAAGAATTAAGTACTAAGTCAAAAGTATCAACTAATTTTATTAAACTAATTATAATTAGGTTCTCTTAACGGCTAATGATATTTAACATACATAAATTAATCTATTTTATTTAGTATTTGACAGATGCTTTATTCATTTTTTTTATGTTCCCATATGTCTTTTTAGTTTTGTTATAGTTGTTGGCTTACATAATCAGTTATTCATCAACATACCTTTTGTACCTATTAATAATTTTCACTTTTTACATACAAAGAAAATTTTATTATTCTATTGCTTGTGTCTAAGAAAATGGCCAACAATAAGAATGAAATAAACTATAACGGTCATGTATCTAACAATGCATTATGTGCACTTTTACTCATATAACACACCGATATAATAGACCAAGTAAGGGATATATGTCACCACTCGAATTAAAAAGTCGAGTGTTATGAGTAATATCGTCTTTTATAATCAAATTTTGTCTGATAAACACATTTTTATAAATATATGACTACCATTTTTTCTTCAAAAACCCCTGATGCTTTTACACATATCTCTCATTTATCAAACTTGCCCTTTTATCTAGATCATCTCTAAAATAATGTAGAAATTTAAATAATGAAAAAAAAAATTCGCAGACTTAAAAGACTGATTGTTCAAATCATAAAAGGTGTAAAAATAATGTTAATAAAAAAATAATTAAGAGCTGTTTTAAAAAAACCAACATTTTATGATCTTGATCTGCCCTTGCTCTATTTTTTGTTAGTTTTTTCAAAAATACAATGTACTGTTAATGTAAGTTAATTATGATTGTTAATTATACTATAAGAAAAGAAGTATCTAGTATTTTGTCTTGATTAACAACAAGTTCAAGCACAAAAGGTAAAATATATGAATTAAATAAGAGATAACCAAATGTTACAAACTTACAAATTTTCTTTGTCATCTACAAAACTATGAGTTAAAACATCTCAATCTCCTTGACTCGTCAAAGTTGAATTAATAGTTGATGTTAACAATACACTAAAATATTCAAACATAAACAAGCATGACTTTAGCCTATCAAATGGAGTATTTATATAATTAAATCAACAAGCCAGTTGTATTAAATATATCCAAGTGAACAAGACAATAAGACGGTATTAGGATATACCCATGAGTCATGCTCCTAGCATAACAACTGATGTGATATTATTAGGGGTGTGAAACAACGCTCCCCACCACACGTTAAGAGTGTGAATAAGGGGGAGCGCATGTGAACAATTTGACGGGCGTAAAGCGGCCGGAATGAGGTGAGTGCGCGGGTGATCTTAAATTGAGAAAATGGTGGGTGAAGGGAGATGGGATCATTTTATTGATGGTAACGTAGTGTGAAAAGGGATAATTTAACGCCTACGTGGAGTGAAAAAGAGTAAGAGTGTATCCCAAGACCTAAATGCCAACTCAAAATTGAAACTACTATAATAAGCTTTATAAAGGATCAAATCTCCACCATTTAATCATAAGACAAATATAATATTCTAAATATGACTTTTTATCGGTTTTAATAATAAGATTAACATAAATAAGTTTGTATATGTATGTACATGCGCATAGAGGGTGTAAAAGACTTAACATATGAGCAAGTGAATACACAACAAATCTTATAAATGAAGAAACAAAGCAAACACTCCTCGGATCAAAAGTCGAACCCAACCCATGTGTGTCAACTATGCACCCAAATCAATTCATGGCCTTGAGGAGGGGCGGGCTAAACAATCGTCCAGGACCCACCGCTCAAAGGGCTCAAAAAAATTTATAATAAGTTTTTTAAAATAGTTATTGCCCGTTTAACCCAATTATCAAATTAACTTATTAGTTATAATTCGTTTTTATCAACCCAACTAAAAGAATCTGTCCAAAAAAACCCAAGTTTAAATTCTTGGCCAACAAAGGATAAAAGAAAAAGAAAATCCAATTTAGACCGGTGCTAACAATGTTGACGAATAGAAAAATTTATCGGTTAACTATTATGTTATGTTATCATAATACTATATATTATTATGTTTATTGCTAAAGCATTTACTTGCGTTAAAAATTGGTTTATATATATTATAATTTGTTAGAACCAATGTCTTTTTTCTCCGTCCGTTCACGGTACTAAAATCCTCATAACCGATCATGTCAAATCATGTAAAACAAAATGCATGTGTCAAATATCAACTACTCGGTAGAAAGGTCAAAGTTTTTATTATGACGTTGAAAACAAAGACTTGATCAACACACACCATTAGTGGTGGATCCTTAGTCATTACATCTTATGATTTTATGTAAGTGAAAGATATTTCAAAGTGCGGTTTCATCATTATTACAAACCTTCCAACCAACATAATTTTTTTTCCTACATGTAAGTATCATACAAAATATTTTAGTGAAAATTGGCATTTCTATATAATAGTAACTTTTTTTGATAATTTTAGACACAATTATATGTATTTGATGTTAATATGATTATTCTTTTCTGGGTTTTTTATTATATTGTGTGAGGGTTTTGCAATAAATCAAACTATGTTCAAAACAAAACTAAAATAAATGAAATATCGATGCAAAAATCTTAATGTTTGAAGATATGACAACCGAGACAAATAAGAGGAACTTGTCCCCACACAAATGTGAGGATAAAATTTGAAGTGGTTTATAAGTTGTAGCACCCTCTTTGTATATTGTTTCCATAGTAAAGAAATAGTTGAACCCAAATTGGGACCCTAGGGAGTGCTTCATGGTGTAGTGATTAGTGCAAAGGAGCACAATCTGATGTTTTGGTAGCAAAATGCACAATAACAACTAATGATATTATCAACAATATGGCGTTGTTACTGTTGATGTCACCACCAGTCAATCCTGATCAGCTCCGACTGCTTCGTTTTCACTTCTTAGCTGCAACTGAGCTAGCGGTTCTACAGATTAGTTGCGACGAATGGGTTGAAACAAGAAAACTATTTGACAATGGTCTTAAATATGTTTAATACATTGGTTGAAACATTAATATTAAATCAATAAAATTAGATCGTTATACGTTTTAACTCGTGAATATAATGGTGAGCTATTTCATTTTTTTTCCGGTGTGTAACTTACATGTGGCCTTAATTGTTTAGATACTTTTTGATCAAACCAAAACAAATGCTTATTTCAAACAACTTTTCATCGAATAATTTGAAGATATACCGGATAAACATCTCCTACTTTATATAGGTGCTTGTGAGTCCCTCTCAATCAGCCAATACATTAAATATCATCACTTAATCATGCAAATGTGAAGGACAACTAAGAGATAGTTTACCCTTAGTTCGAATGCATCTTGTTAAATGTAGAAGAGGTATAGTATGTGTTCAAGTCATCTATAGTGTTTGCGTGTGTGAAATTCATTTAATCTAAGTTGAAGAGTTAAGTTTCACAAAATTTGGTTGTGTAAGATACAATGATTCGATTATACATCGATTAATTCTATGTTGTCTATCGTTTTTACTTTTTATTTATATGTAATTTTGATCCTTTGCGGTCAAGATGTACGTGTATTTCTAGTATTTGAATTTGAATGTAGGATATACACAAATGCATGCTTTGTCGCTTATAAGTATCTTAATAAAGGATGTATACATATGAATATACCTGCAGTTTCAATCATCAAATATCAAATTTAACATGTATATGGAACGCAATTCAAATTGTCTAATATAATTTAGTAGTTAGTTACATTTCTTGATGGTGTTTCACATGGTAACATTTATTTATCAATTAAATTCGTCAATCCACCTCGAGTCCCCAAAGTACACTTATTGGTACTTTTCATGGCCCATATAAAGAATTATAAATATTAATTTCAAATTTCTTTTTATAGAAATTAAACTGCACATATTCTTTTCACGACGAAGATAGAATATAGATTAAAACTTTTATATTGTGTTTTCGAGTCTCGTTTAAGAAGATAAATGAGAAAATTAAATAAAAAGTGAAAATAATTGTGTTTTTTTTTTCTTAAGTAGTTAAGTAGAAACATGGAAGGAAACAAAAAAAACTTTATGTTTCTCAATTTTTTAAAGAAAAAAATAGAAAAAAATGAAATAAAAATTTTAATAATTTTCCATTCTAACTTTGAAAATAAAAAAGACATGAAACACATAAAATTCTTACTTTTTTTTTTATTTTTTCTCAAACTCTATAACACAAAAATTAAAAATATCTTTTCCTTTCTCTTTATTTCTTTTCACAGTTTAATTTCCTTTCTTTTCATTTCTTTTTATTTCTTTTCATTTCTTTTCATTTATTGTTTCTATTTAATTTCCTTTCTTTTCATTTTTTTTCTCTCGCTAACTTTCTTTCAATTTTTTCTTTTCTTACATTTATTAAAGTCAGAAACATAGCACTAGTCGGCAACAAATGTTAATGTCATATGTTATAAGTTCAAAAACTAAATCAAGAGTAACTTACTATTTGCATCTCTAACATTTGTTCATTTTAACCATTTGCATCCTTGCGGTTTCAAAATTGTCATCTGCCCCTAACGGTTCACAAACTGTTCCTTGAACATTCGTCATTGAGTTTTACAAATTGTCTTTATTTGAGTGTCATGTTTATTTTGTCTACATTATTGTTCTGATTTTTACAAATCGTTTCTATTTCATCCTTTTGACTAGTGGTGTTAACATTTTCTTATAAATGAGTGTTAAATGACCAAAATACCATTTTTATTATTTTATCTTTCTAGCATAATAAACACTTTATGCCAAACCCAACCCCCTATATATCATATACATATCATCATCATCATTATCATCGGTCACACTTTCCATTATCATCATCAATAATTTAACATCTCCTACGACAACCAACCACCATCGGGATCTAGCCACCGTCACATATCACCGGAACACCATCTACATGCCACCACCGAAACCACCAAGTAATACGATCCATTAGGCAAAAACATTAATATGTCATTTCTCTCTCCTCTCATCTTCTAGCCCCTATTTTAACTCTCCTTTACATCTCACTCAAACATCAGAGAAAAATCAATTTGTACACACAGAAACTTAAGATTTCCCACATTCATAAATAATTATCTTCTTCTTCAACAAATCACTTTTATCGGATACATCGATTAGCCTCCATGGATTCTCATATTTAAGGTGCATTAAACCTTACTATCTTCTTCATAACATCCATTAGTGTCAACTAATTGCAACAAAGTATCCTTATATCAAACTCAACCTAGATAAACTCAACTCCAACTCAGTTCTAGTAGTTGTCCTCGATCAAGAGTTCAAACGGTTCTTACTCAAATCACGAAATCTGAAATCATAATAGATGTTGTTGTATCATGTTAATCCAAATAGATTTAGGTTTTGCGACGGTTTTAGTTGCAGAAGAAGGTGGTAGTGGCTTTGATGGCATGTGCCGATAGTATTGTGTGGTGAGGTGGTGTGTGCCGGCAGTGATGTGTGGTCTATGGTGCGATGGTATGAGGTGAAGTGGTGTGTGGTGGCGGTGGTATGTAGAGGTGTACAAACCGGGTTTTATTGAAACCGGTTCGGGTTCAAAACCGACCCTTTTTTTTTTTTTGTGATGGGGTCAAACCGGTTTGACTCACTGAATACTCGAACCTGTCAAACCGATTCGGACCGGTTTTTAACAAACTAGTTTTTCTTAACGGTTTAACCAGTTTTGACTTTTAAACCAGTTTATAAACCGGTTTTGAGTGCGGGGCTACCAAACGGTTTGGGTCGGTTCGGGAATGCTTTGGGCCAAACTAGTTGTTCCTTGAAATCGGTTCCGGTTTTATAGGTAGAACCAGTTTTTTTTCCATGTTTAGTATTCAAGTAAAAACAATTGGTAAAATTTGAGAAGTGAACCGAGATTAACCTAAAAATAATACAATTATGAGATGCTCCACTAAGTTCACTCAACTATAAGGCCCACATGAGGTCAACCCGACCCGGTCAAAGTTAAAAAGTGCACTTCAACCTCCACACAAAGCGAGTGAGAAAGCCCAACACAAGATATCCAAAGTCCCACCAACACATTTCCTACCAAACAAAACAATCTTCACAATTTCAAATGCAAAACACCAAACAATCACCACCACCATCATCATCTTCATCATCATCTTCATCATCATCTTCATCATCATCATCTTCATCTTCATCTTCTTCTTCATCTTCTTCACACCACCATCTCACCCTAATCCTTCTTCCACCATCAATGGAAAACCACCACCACCACTATCACTCACCACCACCACTACCCTCCACCACCACCACCACCACCACAAGATCCGACCCGAACACCCCATACCCAACAACCTTCGTCCAAGCCGACACCACTTCCTTCAAGAAAGTCGTCCAAATGCTCACCGGATCCTCCGAAACCGCCAAGCTCGCCGCCGCGACCCGACCCGACACCCACCTCAAAAACCCGATCCCCCTCATGAAATCGGGGCCCAACAAGAAACCCTCGAGGCTATACGAGAGGCGAAACAGCATGAAGGCTTTCAAGATCAACCCGGTGGCACCCGGGTCGCCCAGGAGACCCGGTACGCCGGAGATTCTCTCGCCGGGGATGCTGAATTTTCCGGCGTTGGTGCTCAGTCCGGTGACGCCTCTTGTGTCGGATCTTTTTAACAGGTCTCCGGCGACCGGAGATAGCCCGAATTTGAACGTTGAAGAAGAAGATAAGGCGATTGCTGAAAAGGGGTTTTACTTGCATCCATCTCCGGCGAATACTCCGATGAGGGAATCGGAGCCCCGACTTTTGCCTCTGTTTCCGGTGACGTCACCCAGGGTTTCAGGGTCTTCTTGAATTGTGAGTTTTTTATTTGATTTTGAATGTAACGGTTCGGTTATAGTTGAAATTTGCATAAGAAATTGGGGAAAATTGGGGGAAAATTGGGGGAAATTTGGGGAAAATGGTGAAGAAGATGAACCAGAGGTTGAAATGTACAAGTCAGTATTGCAGTAGCAGTACTTGTGTTCAATTTCAATTTTCTCATTTCTCATGCATTACATTACATGCTTGTACATTTCATAATCACATGATATGAAGTTAAAAAAAAGATGTAATCACTTCACCTAAACTCATTCTGTACTTTGTGGTAGTACATTCTAATTGTTAATAGGTCAAAATCCAATGTAAGGTAAAATTTCCTATGCATAAATGTACAAGTTAATGGTGAGAATGATAAAAACAAGTTTTTTTTTTCCTCTATGTGCATTGGCTTTTGTACATTATGCTTTAAGGGTTGTGCTTATGTTGTGTGAAAAAGGGATTTTGATAAAGAGGGTGGGTGAAATTTTCTCGTTTTAGGTTAGTTGTCAAGAATATGTGTTCCCAACTTACAAAGCTAGTAAGTTATGCCAAACATTTTGCACCCAAAATAGGAATTTTTATTTGTGATGATGGGAAAAAGATGTTTGAACATAAAGTAAGCAAAAATTGACCATGGTTTTTTAAATAAAGTTGTATGATGTAGTGCTAGATAAGCATCCAATGTATAAGGTTATTTAGGTATGGAATCCAAGGGATAAGAATGCCCCAACTCAATGCTAAAGTCAAGAATGCTTTTTGATTAGTACCTTTGAAGTTTTGCATGGAAATCATGGGGTGGGTGGTTGTTTTCTACATATCTAAACATACTCAAGTCTTCTTTTTGACCTAAAACACATAAAGGAGACCAAAGCATAATGAATAAAGACATGAGAAAATGAAATGGTATGGGAAAGTGGGAGTTTGTGATAATGAAAAGCTAGAAAAGAAGTGGTTCAAGATATAAGTGATTGACATATGGGTTCAATTTTATAAAGAAAGTGGGACTAAAAGACTCATTTTGGTAAGATGATGGTCTACAATAGGGGTCTATACTTTACAAATTGTAGATAAAAGAAGCAAATTTTATTAAGTTTCATAACATAAGGGTTCAATTTTATAAAGAAAGATATTTTAAATTGATATATTCCTTATTTTTGAGTGAAGACATGTAAACCACAAAGTTGTGTGGATGTGATTTTATGATTTTAGTCAAGATTGGACGTTTTTTAGGGATTGGTGGGTCATTGGATTTGAAAACCTTCATGTGGTTTGTTGGGTCATCCTTAACTTTGCTACTCAAAAGTCTATATCTTGATTAGTGGTTGATGACTTGACCATAGGGTTGTAGCTCATTGTTTGACCATCTGTGTCAAGTTGTCAACATGCTAGCTTATTGACAATCAATCATGTATTGTACATCTGTAATACGCAATGAGTAACTTATAAACAATCTAATAATTTTATATGTTTTTGTATATATTCGTATACGTGTATAGGAATGTTTCTCTTATAACACTTTGACATTTATAATATTATAGTTCGAAATCATACAAAGTCAACGAGGCTTCATCTATTTGACTCTTGAAGTAATGTCTACCTTCATGTTCTTTATCAACCTAGGGCATGTCTTGCAAAATCTAATGAAATGCTTTGTAATCAAAATTCAATGTTCTTATGGCTTGTTGATTATACATTTATATGAAGCAATTAATCATTGCTTTCGGAAGTAGTGATATTTGCCGAACACGTCATGGGCTCTTCCTCTCGCTAATAAGGATGTCTAACTTGAGTGGTTGATCAAGGACGTAGTGTTGTAAATTGTAAAGGAGAAAAATCAGGGTGCGCCTGGGTTGAAGCACATGGATGTGCGTCCCACACCCAAAAAAAAATTATCAGGTGAAAGGCTGAAGAATTTACTATGTATATTCTTATTCTCATTTACATCGTCTCTATCTTGATTTGAACTTTATTTTAACTTCAAAACATGATGGTAACTATATTCATAAATCTTTATTCTTTATGCCTCATTGTAAGGGATCATTTATGAAACATGTTATAAGATATGCGAACATGTTACATTGCCTTGCAACTAGACAAATATATAATTACACTTTTTAATGTTAGTAAATAGAACAACAATTAGCCAATAAAATAAAGATGATTAGAAAGAATACCATGAATCTTATATGTAATATTCCTCAAATACAACAAAAAGGTTTAGATTAAAAAAGCAATATATTTGGAAATAAATAGTTAAAACTATTAAGTAATGCTTTTCATTTCAATCGGAAATACAATGTATACAATTATTTATCTAATTTGCATGGACTTAGATTTTTTACTTCATCTTCACTAATTTCATCTTTGATGCCATGAACGAATCTTTATAAAATGCTAATAAAATCTCTCTACTTATGCCAACTGAGTAAGATGCCAAAGTTTTTTTTATAGGTTGTCATCCTTTTTATGTCTTATTTGTATTGTAAAACTTATGTCATACAACATAATAATGAAAATTCTGTTTTACATTATAAATATATCATGCACAATTTATAAATGTGAGATAAAAAACTAAAATAATATATCTAATCGTTAATCATGTCAATAGACATTAGTTAAAAGCAAATTAACGCATAAAATGAATAAATGAATTAGAGTGTTATTTTATACAAACCATAAGTTGTTGGGCTTAATTGAACCCATAGACTCGGACTTCTGAAGTGTATTTGGGCTTACAAAGAATAATGAAATTTTAGTCTAATAAATTATAGCGTATCTCAGGCTTCCCAAGTTTCCGAACTGCATCGATGATATAAGCTCATAATATTCTTTCGTTTGTGATTGACGTTTTACGGTTCACCTCGCAACGCCTTGCAAACTTTATACGGTTCTTGTTCGTAGGAATAACTAGATACACCACGTTGTTTAAAGTTGTATCACACCCAACAGAAGACTAGTACTTGATGAACCATTTGAGCATTTGAGATTTTTTTTAGTGTAATGATGATAGCATCGAACCTTTTTTAGATTTTAGAGAGTAGAGAACGTTTTAAGGTGTTGTGATACAACACTACATATTTATACTAACCTAAGAGGTAAATTGGTTAAAAAAACAAAAAGAGGGTGAAAAAACCATTAAATAAACGTTCCATAAAGATAATATTAGTGATAGTAACGGCTACATTTTTGTAACCGGAAAAAAGGGTTTGAAAACTGGACTGGTTTGAAACCGGTTTTGGACGTGCAAAATAACAAACCGCTACAAGAACCGGTGGTTAGGTTCGGGTCAGGAATGAGTTTGGCCCAAACGCGATACTGGTTATTTTAGCCACCTCTCGCTATGTGTGCGTTTTTGTTTTTATTATAGAAAGTATACATGTATTAACATAAAACCGTGATAACGAATATTATTTACTATTTGCAATTTTGTTTGAGCATAGTTAAAACTCTAGTTGTAGCTTAATAAATTTCTTCTATTATTAAAAGAATCACCTTGGGTAAAATTGTGGAAAAGAGATCATAGTTTCAGCAAGCAAACAATTATAAGATTATATTACTTTCACACTTAAAAAAGTTTCCAAAGTTTTAAAGCAATTTATATTATATTTTGTGTAACACGTTATTGAGCCTATAACGGGTTAACATACCAGTTAGGTATGAAATGGATCGTACATGGTATCCAACATATCATTTCCGACATACAAACATTAAATAACGTAGACTAAACAGAGGGACTAAGACCACCCTTCGAAAGTTTTACTTCCTTTGGAATTGAAGTGAGATTATTTTATGAAACAGAACTTGAAAAAAGTTATTTCTTTCATATCATCTAATGGTGTGTATATGCGTTAGGTATCTTGTAACGTTATTCTCTGTCATCATGCCTTTCAAGCAAGCTTTCAGTGATTCTGTATATATTGATGGGAAAAGATGTGTACCATAAGATTTCTAACAATCGTATCCCTCTATGTATAATTTTTCTTCTCGTTTCATCGCTACAAAATGTAAATCTTGCTCATCTTTTATCATACAATAACACCTACATTATTCAATCAAAGTAATCCAAGTAAAGAGTTTTGGAAATCAATTGTGAGATAAAGATGAATCAAGAGATCAGTCAAGAATTAGCACAAATCAATAAAAAGTTCTAGGCTCTAAAATCAGCCTTCAGGAAATTAAAGAACCAATAAAATATTAGTATAAACCAGTGAAGAATTTTAAAAAGTCTTAAAACTTCAAATTTTAGTATCACGCAGAGAGACAGATACATGATACATACACACACATATGGGGGCCCAAAACTATAGGGTCCGGCCCAACCTAAAAAATAATGAAGTGTATCGACCATGTGTGTACAATGTACATGCATGCATGCGCGTATTCGTGGGTTTATGTATGTATGAATGTATGGATGTATCAATGTGTGTATGTATGTATTATGTATATAAGGCATGCATGCATGAACGGATTTTTTTTCTTTGAAATAGGGGTTTTTTAGGCAATGTATCATAGTTTTTGTGTCAAAATTTAATGTTATGCATGAAGGTGCTTATGTGCCAATAATGAATCATGCTTTTATAATAAAGAAACTTACCAGATTGTGTCACATAACCACTTCTGTATATCGCATTTACGAAACCACCCATTTTTGTAAATGACATTTATGGAACACGTCCAAAAACTATGACCCATTTGCAGATTAACTTAATTCAAAAAAAAGAAAGAAAATCTTTAAGAATGTAAGCGGGCCTAATGTGAAATTCAAATATGTTATGGATATGTAAATCAGTTTTCAGGTTTGCTGTCAATGAACTCCACCTAAAAAACTCATTATCCGGGTTGCTTTACCAAGTTACGGGTTGCTTCAAGCACGTGATGTTGATTGATATCAAACAAGATTTACTACTAGGACATACTCGCCTAAATCACAAACAATATTACACGTTAGAAATGGCCCGATAAACATTAATCCATGGCAAATCGGCTAACTTACCTAAATAAAAACTAATGAGATGCGATTGTGGAGCGAAGGCGAACACAACGGTGAGGATTTTCATATAAGTTCTATGTGCAATGGAAAAAGATTATAAAATACGAGTGAGTTTACGAGTAACATACAAGAATACATTGTGGTAGGTACAAAATTCTTTGCATATATTTATAAATTGAAAAACTTTTCAATTCCTTTTATGTTTTATGGTAATTATATATTCATATGCATAGCTAATGAGAAACCTGAGTATATAAAAGATAAATAATATGTTAATCATTTTATTTTTTTTAACGATAAATCTATCACACTTCTACGATTAAATTACTCAGTATATATTACATCATACCCGAATTTAAACTCAAATACTCTTTTTTATAAGACAAAGCCTCTATTAAATTTTCTAGTTCAAACTCGTTAGAAAAAATGTTGCAAAGTGTAGATAAACATTCTTTGACAAAACAATTGTTCTATATTGATGCTCGATGTAACTTCTGATTTGTTAATGTATCATAAGTCAAAAAAAGGTAAAATTAGATGCATCCTAAAATGATCAAAACCATAATACTACCTACCACATGGGCATTCAATTAATAGTATACATATATTAAAAAATAATTCTTCCTGCTTATATAATTTCTTGAATTGACTTTTAAGGTCTCCTGACAACATGAATTCAAGATAAAACAAAATTTTAACAGTCATTTTAATTTTATGCCACGTATCCCACCTACATAAATAAAAATCTATCACATAATAATACAATAATCTTAAACATAATTCAGGACCTTTGAATATGTAGGTGTGTATGGGTCCGACTATTGAACCTAACCACACCTAAATTTAATGGTGTGGGCTTACAAGACTCATTAACTTCGTAACTACAGTTATACGTATATTAAATTAGTCCTTTAAATATTTTAATACACTGCTATGAACCAACTTTTATATACATCTTACAAGATTTAAATAATTTTCTTTTAAATAAAAAAAGACACTTTACCATTATTTTGAAAACCGGACCAGACCGGCCGGTCCGATCGGTTGGACCGGGAACCGGACTCCAATCTGGTTTGGTTTGATGCTTAAAACCGTTTTAACGTTGAACCGATGATCGAACCAGT